>SNQJ01S0007524.1:46798-66378 GCA_010110895.2 Picea sitchensis | reverse complement strand
GGGAAAAGGCCTGTGGAAGTCAAAATGAAGGTTCAAAAGGAACCTGTGAGCTGATCCAGCTCCCGAATTTAGAAGATCCCTAGACTAGGAGGTCAAGAGGACCTCGAGTGAGGGAGGCGGTCTGCATCATGTGGTATCAGAGAACGAATTAAGATCTGTGTGAAGGAAGGTTTATAATCATGTTGCCTAGAAGACGTGTGGATAGAGTGAAGAAGAGAACTTGATGTTGGTGACATCAGTGAAGCCAAGAGTGAAGAGATATAATTTGAAGGAGCTATAGAAGGCTAATTTGTAGAGGAATTCTTATTGAAAGCGGTTGTACAAATGGGAGCCAGAGAAAAAATGGAAGTCTCGATGTATGAAGGAAACTTGGAAGCTGAAGAGATGTTGGATTGGATAAGTGCTTTAGACAAGTACTTTGACTATGAGGAGATCGATGATGAAAATAAAGTGAAGCATGTTGTCACAAGGCTAAAAGGACATGCAGCGTTATGGTAGGATGAACTGCAAGCTGATCAAACATACAAAGGTAAGMAAAAAATTAAAAGTTGGGATAGAATGGTAGCTAAGTTAAAAGACAATTTCATACCCAAAGACTATCAAATAAATCTGTTCAGGAGATTATAGAACYTGAGACAAAAGGGTTTGACAGTGAAGGAGTATACTAAAGAATTTTATAGGCTGAACATCAGAGTAGGACATCGAGAGAATGATGAGGAGAAAAATGCCAGGTACATAAATGGATTGAGGTATGAGATACAGGATGAGATAAACATGATGACTATGATAACAATGGAGGATTCTTATCAGGTGGCATTGAAAGTAGAGGAAAAGTTGGCCAAAAAACAAAGCCAACGGAGCTAAGGAAAAAATCCTGAGCAAAGAGAAGGAACCGCCAGGGAGAAGTTCCAGAAGGAAGGAGAAGAAGTTGGTAGATTTGACCACCAGGTTACTAGAGGAGAAATATCTAGGGGTGGAAACTATGGTGGTAGAAAATATTTCCTCGGGGGAAGAGAAAGTGGAAGAGGAGGATAAGTGAGATGCTATGCCCGTAGAAATACATGGCATATGTCTTGGGAATGTCCTAAGAGAAAGAATGCAAGAGAAAAAGGAGATCATATTTGTGAAGAACAACATAGAGACATGGAGATAGAGATGGAGGTAGAAACAATAGAGGATGGGAAATCCCTCATGATGAGGAAGGCTCTCTTGAAACCAGAGAAAGAGGTGGAGGAGCCAATCCAGAGGAACAATCTATTTAGGACTACTTGCAAGACCAAGAACATGGTATGAAAAGTGATCATAGGCATTAGGAGCACTGATAACCTGGCATCCACATAAATGGTGGAAAAGATGGAGCTGGAGGAAACTACACACATGAATCCATACAAGGTATTGTGGCTGCAGAAGGGACACCAAGTGATGTTATGTGGAGAGTGCAAATTTGAATTTAAGATTGGTGGGTATAGAGATGACATTTTGTGTGATGTCATACCCATGGAGGTTTTTCATGTTTAGTTGGGGATACCATGGCACTATGACATGAATTTCATACATGATGGGAGAAAAATTACTTACACCCTTGAGAAGAGTGGCCGTACACATATGTTACTATTGATAGGTAACAGAGGAGTTAAAGAGGAGGCTAGTTCAAGAATACTTCTCATGAGTGAGAAGGAACCTTTGGAAAAGGAAGAAAATACCCAATGCTATAATATAAGGATAGGAGAGATCAATATATCTATCAAAATGAAATTTACATATGCTCATGTTTGTGAGGAATTGATGTAGACGACAACCTAGGAAGAGGCTAAAGAACCTGAGGTTTTTCAAACTAACAACTTGTGTGTGGTAGCAGGTGAAACAGAGAGATGGTCATTGGATATTGTTAAAGAGGAGGAGAATGGACATAAATCAAGTTATGTTCTTCCAACTGGGTCCCCATTACTCCACTTCTAGGTTTTATAATGTATTCTGGCCATCACAAATACTCCTCTGACCTCACACATTAGGGGGTATCTGTTATAACAAGATTTGCCTCACCTTATGCAATCTTTCACAAGGGGCCTTTTCCATTTCCCTATGTAGACTTGAAGTCCGTTTTTGCAAATCCCAAAGACAAAAAAATTATTTTTACACATATATGTGCCCTGCCCATATTACAACATGCGTATATGCAAGTTAAACCACTACAGCCTACGTACATTGGGAAATGTGCCCAAAATTAAAAAATGGTGTTGGGTTTCCATGTCACGTCACGAGATCAATGATCCTTGGCCTTCCATATACTGGAAACATTCTGAATCCACCCTTTAGTTCCACTTGAAGGCTATAGATGGGCCAAATCCGAGCTATGGAAAAGAGGAGAAAGAATTCAACTTTGAGAGCAAAGTTACTCTGGAGAAATTATTCACTTCACATTGAATCTACATCCCTTTGTCCTTTAAGTTTGAAGACATTGTTCATCCCCCAAGATCTTCCCTTATTGATTAAGAAATTCATTGTCTCTCTTATATGAGCTTGACTTTGGTGGAGGATTGAAGTGGTGGAGGCCCAGCTAGAAGGAACTTAGTTTCTCGGTTTCAAACCGTACTGACACAGAAGTTTGTAACTCATTCACTTCTGTTGATTATATATTAATAGAAATACTCTTTTCTTGTCCAATAAATATCTAGCAAATATTTGAATTAATATTCCATGGGCGTATTTGTTATGAATGTTGATGGATTATGTTATTGAATGTGATAACATTATATACTATCACCATATGCTTGCATTGCTTGGTTTTTGAGGACTAGTTTAAGGTATATTTATTTGGGTCAAGTGCTCAACGATGGACTTCATCGAACGTATGGACGAGGTAGGCCTCTTATCTTGTCTTGTTAGCATATTTTTTTATATATCATAATTGAGATTAGAGTTGATTTGTGCAGTCATTTCCGCCTGTTGTGGTTTACCCCTAGCCATAGATATATTTTCCTCGTAACATGGACCGACATGGAAGAAAAAGTATAGATGACCCAAACATGACTAGCTTAGGCTGGAGACATGTCTCCAACATGACTAGCATAGGTTGGCGACTGGTCTCCAACATGACTCACAGAGGTTGGTGACTTAGTACCAGTATGACTCGTAGTGGATGGATTTTTCTCCCAGCATGACTCACAGAGGTTGGTTGCTTTCCCCCAGCATGACTAGTAGAGGCTAGCAACACATATCCAATGTGACTAACAGAGGTTGACAACTTAGTGCCAGTATGACTCGCAGTGATTGGAATTTTTCTCCCAGTATGAATCGTAGAGTTTAGTTTCTTTCCCCCAATGGAGTTTCCAATTTTGTTATGAGGAATAACCCTCTATGGTTTGGGGCAAGACCAAAACAGACAGAATGACACCAAGAAATGAACTCAAATCTCAAGTATGCTAGATAAATGGAAATGCCAACAAAAGAAATTCTAGAATCCTTACCTCTTCCGGACATTCGCAAGAGACCACCATTGAGCTCATGATCCAATGCTTAATACCTACAAATTGTCCTCAACATCCAAGATACACAAGCATATGGAAAATATATGAAATGTTAGCATATAAACTAGCATAGTCCATCAACATGTATACAAAATTTACCCATGGAAAATAATACAAACATTTACAACGTATAATTGGATGAGAAAAGAGTATTTATGTTAATATAATCAACAAAAGTACATAGGTGACAACCTTCTACATTGACACTCGTCGGAACCAAGAAACTAAGTACCTCCACCTAGGCCTTCAACACTTCAATCCTCCACAAGGAAATCTCACAATTTTTAGGAGTAATTGGGTTCCTCCTTCACAAAATAGGGAGAACACGGGGGATGAACATAAGGTAAGTTCAAACTTAAAGGACAAAGGGATGTAGACTCTATATGAGGTGAAACTTCTCCAGAGTGTATTTTCTATCAACTTTTTCTTCTTTTTCCAAGGCTTGTATATGGCTCAATTTATAGCCTCCAAAGGTGATTAAAGGGTCAAATCGAAGCATTTCCAACATATCAAGAGTCAAGAGTCATAGATCCTATGGCTTGGCATGGAAAATATGAAATATTTTAATTTTGAGCACAAAACCTGATGTACATTGGTTGTAATGGAGAAACATGCATATACGCAAGTTGTATAACTATAGCCCGCATATATGCACAAAAATTCAAATTTTTTACTTTGGATTGAGAAAAATGGGGAAATTGAGTCTGTAGAGGGAAAAGGTAGGCCACAAAAGTATGATGCACAGGATGTGGAAAAAATTGCTATAACAACATGAACTATCGAAACAAGTTAGAAATCATGTGTGGCATTATTACTCTCATTTTCTTTAAGTTTTAGAGACTCATAACTAATGCATACTCCATTCTGAGTGAGGACTCCACTAAGTCCTTCTTTGCATACATCTGTGCATACCACAAAATATTCATTTGGATCAACAATCTTCAAAATAGGTGCACTAGTAAGTAACTCCTTCAATAAATGGAAACTTTCTCCACACTCATTTGTCTATTCAAACATAATTTCATTCTTTTTAAATATTTGATGGGATGAGAAATCTTAGAGAAAATGGATATAAACCTCTTATAATACCTGGATAATCCCATAAAATATTTGACTTCTAAAACATTGATTTGTATTGGCCATCCCCTAAAGGATTCAATATTCTCTGGATCTATTGTTATACCTTCCTTTGAAATCATCTGCCCTAAATAATGGGTCTTTTGTTGGTAAAATGAGCACTTTCTCAACTTGGACTACAATTGATTCTCTCTTAGAACACGTAACACCAATCTAAAATGATTTTCATTTTCTTCCTCTTACTTGGAATAAATAATTATATCATCCATGAACACAATGAAAAACTTATCCAAATAGTTTATGGATATGCCATTCATTAAGCACATAAGAGAGATTTGGTGTATCAGTTTGATCCGGATTATTTTCGGCACGAAATGAGATCGGAGATATAATAAAGAAATGCACATAGATATCGTAGATATTCAATAATATAATAGAAATGTATCAGAGATGAAACCATAAACACAGATATATAGTAATACACGATTTCTATTAATGAAAGAAATGTACAAAGACTATAACAATACAGAGTGAAAGACTCGCTAGAATGGTGACAACTTATCTCTGAGAAGAGATGTGACGGCTACTCGCATTCGCAAGAAGATGATTACAATGAGTCTCTGAAGGCCTTTTTACAATAAGAAGGAATT
This sequence comes from Picea sitchensis, assembly GCA_010110895.2. Lineage (NCBI taxonomy): Eukaryota > Viridiplantae > Streptophyta > Pinopsida > Pinales > Pinaceae > Picea > Picea sitchensis. Next base: position 61,124 of record SNQJ01S0007524.1, on the reverse strand, counting down.
CCAAAAACCCTATACATCCAAAAACCTAACCCTAGGAGATGAAGCGCCAAAAGTCATGTGGGCCCCATTTGGGTAAGTGAGTACATCAACTTCTCGGGGTCATAACTTTTGCATACGATCTTCGTTTTAGGCGTGTGATAGCTCGTTGGAAAAGTATCTTCGAGGATATTCATTTTGGGGGCTCAATGATGCCTTTAGCTATTATTGAGAACCTTGATCTCGAAAAACCTTCATTTGGGCCCTTAAAATGGCCCCGGAAGTTAAAACCTGCTAAAAATAGTAAATTGCCAAAATTGCTAGAAAACTATTTTGAGCCATTTGGAAAAGGTGGGTGGCCACCGATATCCACCTGGATCACAGTTAGTCCAAATTCCACCACTAAAATTTCATAATTCCCATACATGGTTCTAAAATTTTTGTTACTAATGTCTTCTTCCTTGATTCTCACTTGGTGATATCATGATCTCAAGTCTATCTTTGAATTAGTTGATCAAAGAGGTTATCAATTCTAGGTAGAGGGTAGTTTTTCTTCATAGTGTCTATATTCATCTATCTAAATTCAATACATAGCCTCAATGTTCCATCCTTACTTTTCATAGAGAGTATCGATGCTCCCCAAGGTGAAACAGTTGGGCATATGTATATTTTTTTCAACAATTCTTCTAGCTACATTTGTAACTCTTTTAATTATAGTGTACTCATTTTATAAGGATTCTTTTATAGTAAGGTAGATATGGGTACTAAATAAATATAGAAATCTATATCGCTCTTTGGTGCCAATCCTACTATTTATTTCAATACATCCTCACACGCTTGCAATACTAAAAATCATTAAGAATTGACCCTTTGGTATTGTCTGTCTCCTCCACGTGAGATGTATACAATTGACATCCTTTCTCGAAACATCTCTTAAACTTTAAGGTTGAAATCCACCTTATAGAAATGGCTCTTGGAATTCCTTGCACAATTCTCTTTTTTCCTTTTTCATCAAGACATGTAAATGTGTTATTATAGAAATCTAGGACAACATGACTCTTGTACAACCAATCCATTCCAGTTAACACATCATAAAATCCTAATTGTATGATTTTTAGATCAACATTGATACTCACCCCATTCATATCTATTGGACAACCCATGACAACCTCATTCATTCTTCTTTTGGTCTAGTGACTAACTGAATCAACCATGATTTTTCAATATTACGTTTCATCAAATGAAATATGTCCATTACTTTAGGATCAATGTAACTACAGATTTCTCATGAATAAATTAAAATAGAAACATAATTATTTATAATCTTACGTTCCACCTCAATCGCATTAGACTAATGCTCTTCTTGTTGATATTTCAGGGCTGCATATATCCTTGGAATATTTCTTCCCATGTCTTCCACTGTAATATCCTCTTGAATGTTGTGTAATTTCCTCATTTTGTATTCTTTGTGAGGGAAATTTTTGGACATGTGATATTTTTTACAACCCCAACATTTGATTGGTATCCTCCCAATTTTCCCAAGGAGTCTTCCATCTTAGATTCATTCTTATGAGGTTGATTTTGATTATATGTATTGGGAATGTTTCTATTGAAAGGATGTTTGAATCCCTTCCTTCTCTTATATGATTTCTCCTACTTCGTATCCTTCCAATATTTGTGAAAAGTTTCTCTACCTTTTCCTTGCTCATAGAGGTACTTGGCTTTTCTAATGGTCTCTTCCAAATTTATTGGTTTAACAAATTTAATTTTGTCTTCGTAAAAGTATGGTAGTCCACTTAGAAACCTTATTTTTTTCACCTTCTCCTCTTTTATAAAATCCAAATACCTCAACAAATCCAAGAACTTCATTTCATATTCTTCCATGGTCATTCTCCCCAAATTGAGTTCAAATAAATCTTACTTCTTTTCATTATGGTGCTATGAAAGATATTACTGCTGAAAATAATTCTTGAACTACCTCCAAGAAATCATTTTCTAATCAATGTGCTTGACCTATTTCAACCAATCCCACCACATAAAATCTTTTCCATGCAAATGATATATGACAATCCCAATTTCTAGGCTAGATGAGTAGCTATGCAACTGAAGATATTTTCTAATTCTAAGTAATTAGGTTTCAACATCATCTTCTCTCATATTTTCACCATCAAAGGTTGGTGGCTTAAGATTCCTAATCTCTCCTTTAAAGTTTTCCAACTCATATCGTCTTCTTTGATTTCTAATAGGAGACACTTATGGGTTGCTTCTTGACTCTTCAGATGCAAAAAAAATCATGTATTAATAAGTAGGTGAGTAGTGATGTTTATGAGTTCTACTATCACTCCTTCAGTTCCTGGATCCTTTATAGTTATGTCTCCTTGCATGGGTTCTTCCTTATTCAACGTTCCTTCATCCTGATCCATTCTCCATTTGCATTTGCAATGGGTTTAGGCTTTGCAAAAATTTAGTATTATTTCATTTTTCTCCTCCTATATTTTAATTATCTTGTCATTATCATATCTATAACTTTTCACTTCCACTCTCAAACTTCTCATAGTCTCTACCAATTATGTTGGCTCCACCCTACTCCCATGTCCATTAGATTTTGTCTCCTCATTACCCAAACTGATGTTTAAGAATTTGGCTTCCCTCTCATGACTATAGGATCTTTACGAATCCTCCATGTCTCTGATATAAAATCCTACTATTGAATTGTTATATTTATACCCTTAATTCCACAAAATGTGCAAGCAACAATTTTTGTTAGAATTATGCATATTATAAAAACAAAATTCAATTAATGCTATATGTAAAATTTTGTCATGTGTAAGTAAAATTCCAAGTACATAAAGTTTTGAAATTTTGTGATCTATGGTCCCTTTGCCTCCTCTCAAAATCTCAAAAATCCCCAAATAGTGGCATAGAATAGTGGATTTTGTATTGTTTCAACATCCTCATTCTAAACCCCTTGGAATATGGCCAAATTCTCCAATGCGCATTTTCATGTCTTCTTTCCTGATACCTTGTAAAAATTTCATCAAAAACAGAGGCTTTGTCAAAGAGTACCACTCTGATCTTAAAAAATCACTAATTTGAAAATTATGGAGAATTGAGAAATGGCCCTAATCGAGACTTTTGTAGCCCTCCTCACTACAGACATACCCAAAAAAAATCATCTCAAACTAGGTTATTATGCTCCTTTTATGGTCAAAATATGATTTTGGCTCCAAATATAGTTTTTTTAAAAACGTACGCTATCATCTGCCTATGTTGCAATTTTCTAATGTCGTTGATGATGTGGCACCTCAGGTCCATATGGAACCCTAAGGGTATGCCATGTCACCCTTCTAGACACCCTTTCTCTGCCTCATCATCCTCCACCATCATCCTTCTCTCTTTCTTTTCTTTTATTTTATTTATTCATCTATTTTATATTACAGGCCCCATCCATATCAGATGCAACATGTCACCCATCTATTGGTTGTGGTGATGGGCGGGTCCCATTACACAATTTTACCTTTCAAACACAACCTGTTTGATCTCCATATCACATGACGAAGATCGGGGAATGATCGACGACTGAGGTTTACCTCTTAATTTTAAGGCGGAGGGATTTTATCAACTCCAAAAGGTCTTGATACCACCATACCACCCATTGCATACATATCAACCTCTCGTTGGTGTCAAGGTCTTTTGAAACATTCTGAAAGAACTTACCAAAAGGCCCAATAGCACTATGGTATTGGTCCACCACCATGGCCTACTACCATCGACCCTCCAATATGGTAGTCCACACCACCATCTCCACATCACCCGACATGAGGCCTCCACATCATCACATACAAAAAAATTCCCAATTTTTTMAAAAATTCTAAAAATGCACGTTTTCAAGAAAATTCCTTTGGCCTCCCAAGCACCCTCTAGCTCAACCTAAGTGAAAATAATAGCATTCCATCCCATGTTTCCTCCCATATGACCCAAATKCTACAACTGACTTTATGATACCAATCTATGACATACACCTTTCCCGGGTACCTCAAAAAATTGTGTTTTTGGGTGAATTCGAACATTTGATACCAATCAATAAATCAAGAAGCATGATGYAATTGATGCAACAATCAAGAAACATATTAAACTATAAATAATTTTTTCTCAGTCCATACTCAACATTAACAATAAACAAGCAGGTTATAAACACAACAGATAGATAATTACATAGAGGAAATATAATTTACAAGAAACAGAGAACTTATCTTTTAAATAAAAATTCATCAACTAGCTGCTGACATTGGACATTCCATCTAATATTAGGATCTATTGCACATAAAATATCTACAACATGCAATCCCTAAGACGAAGCTATGAATCCACAAGGACATGTGTCTCTTTTGACTCTAAGTTTCACACAATAGCCAGCTGTCACATTGTTTTTTCAACCACACAACAAATCATAGTCTTCTATATATCTTCCCCCCTCATCCTGCATAACCCAAAGAAATGAACCCCCTTCTCTACAATGTAGTCCCTCACGTTGTTTCACTTTTGTCTACGGATCCAATCCTACTAGTTAGAAAATATCAAGGATGGAAACTCATAGGATTCTCAGTTGTGGGTAGTTCTTTCACAATTCTCAACATTCTCAAGAACATAGGCAATAATTTCTTGTTGTAATAACTAGTAGTTACCTACAACTAACTAGTAATGACACTCTACCTCTAGAAATTTGATTTCATGTACCAAAAAAGAACAAGAATGAGAAAGAATGAATGAGGAATGAATGGAGAATGAGTCAGGACCATCCAACAACCAAAAGTATGGTTTATATAATTACATACAATAATGCACCATGTGGCCTCCCGAAGAAGCTCATATAATCCTTTTCCCAACTAATTCCAATATGGGTGAATAAAATACAATAAAATGGCTTAGCCCCTTTAGCCCCCTCTCTTGTGGAATCATACCCCTTTATAACTATATCCTTGTTTTCCTTGCAGCCAACAATGCATGTTTATTATTAAAATTCAAAGTATTGCATTGATAGGCTCTCCAACCTTTCAAATTTACAAGAACTATGGCCTTTCATCAAATAAACAAAAATATATCATTAATATGGGGACTTGGAACCGGGGTATTACATGGTGAAGAATATGTAACCAATGTTTTCTATTTAAATAATCTGGTGGATTAGCTTGAGTGGTTGAGTGGGGTTGGTATGTTTAAGATCAATGTTATTGGTAATCACATTGTATTTCTAAATTACTCCAAATTAAAACATTGGAGTCTCATTTCTATTTACTCAAAGTTCTATTCTATAGAGGAATACATCATAGTTCTTTTATAGAGAGTAACACAACACCATAGAGTTTTTTGCAAGAGAAAACTAGCCAATACAATTCCCCGCGGTGACAAATATTTATGCAAGAGAACGATGGCAATTTAAGGTAAATCCTATCTCCTTTGTTTGATTGGATTGCATTATATTGAGGGGGGCATATTTTATTTCTTTTGGATGGAATGGATATTTTCTACAGATAGCGACAATTGCTTCTATGTTTTCTAAGCTTTAAACATTTAATTCATTTTTACTTTTCCTTCTATTAACTTTTCTTGAGATATAGTTCGTAAAAGGTAATATGCTTATGTGCTTCATTCATTTCTTTCCTAGTGGAATCCTTATCAACTTTTGAATAATGAAGTTTTATTTTTTACTTTTCCTTCTATTAACTTTTCTTGAGATATAGTTCGTAAAAGGTAATATGCTTATGTGCTTCATTCATTTCTTTCCTAGTGGAATCCTTATCAACTTCTGAATAATGAAGTTTTATTGCAACAAAAATAGGGTTATCAAAACCACAAACTTATGCTTCTTGCAATCCCCAATCATCATGGCTAAGCCCCTATAGTTTTTAACCCCAAAATTTGTCATAAGTTACATAGTCTAAGTCGATGGCCTATAGTAGAGTTAAACTATAGATATGAATTGTTCCTCAACTTTTTAAGTTACCTAGGGTGACATATTTTTCCGGAGGAGAAAAGTGGTGATTTGGGGTAAATTTTTTCTCCTTTGTTTGATTGGATGATGGATTTCATTGGATGAAGGGGATAGTTGATATTTTATTTCTTTTGGATGGAATGGATTTTTTCCACTAATAGCCCTAGTTGCTTCTATTTTTCTTGAGCTTTAAAGATTTGAATTAGTTTTTAATTTTTTTTCCTTTACCCTTTTTCTAATATCAAGTTCCTAAAACTTATGTTGGATGAGTTTCCAGAGAATTGCAACATTGGTAACATTGATACTAGTGTCTGGAATGTCTAGAAGCTTCACCCAAAGTTGCAGGAAACGTGAGGTTGAGAGTGACAATATTTATATTAAAAATATAAAAAATATTCTAGATTACAATGTATTCAAATAAGACTTTGGTATTTATTTCAATAAAAATGTTGGTCATTCCTAAACTATTTTTCCTCCTATGAATGCCTCAAATTTTCGTATTTAAATTTTATTTCAATCAAATTGGAGGCCAAACTTGTACAACTTTGTCTCCTACTGTCTGTTAAAATTTCTATATAGTATATACTATAGTATGCTAGACTTTACTAATTTAGTATATTCATTTGTTCAACAAGTTACAAGTATCAAAACTCAACCACTGATCTCTATAACTAAAACATGGAAGAAAACTTCAAACGTTTCATGCCATAAGCTATTGCTATTATCCTTTATTAGATCTCATATGCAATTAAAATAGTAAAAGCACATAACAACCACAGAACAAAATTTGGAAAACCACTCAACATAACTTAAAACACTACAAGATATCACACAACTGGATTTACTGAAAAAGCATACATGGAAAATGTTGGTATACGAAAATGACAAATGCTAGGAGTTGCTTACAAATTCTCACCCTACTAGTCACAATGTTGAGATGACCAAATACTAACCATATTCCACACACTGTTTCTCAAAATGCACTACTCACAATGATCCTCAATGCACCTCACTTACATGTGGCTCTTCAATATTCCTTAATACCTCACTCAAATGTGACTAGTCAATACGTGTTGTCCCTCCTTACACAAGACTCACAACATATCTCGCTCACACAGTGACTCACAATGCAACATGATGTCTAATGCCAAATGATGTCAAAAAATGTCAAATGCCAAACAAGGTGTATTCTTCATGACGAGGTTGTCATTTTATAGGTAGAAGATAGGATTTTTTAAATCATTGTATGTTTTTTTTAGGGGGTATCATGAGAGTGGCTCCAAAACAGTGAGAATATATGCTCAAGATGTACTAATTTGGGGCCCACATGCTTGGGAGCTTGTGGAATCTTCCTATCAGACAGGGAGCATTTACAAGCTCCTTATATTGAAAACTCCATTTAAAACATTCCCAAGATCCCATTTCCTTTACTTTGAAGCTCCCAAAAAGATTCTAAGTTCTCGAAATGGTTCCTATCCAATTGGGGACATTTCATACCCATTCCCAAGCTTGCAAAAATGTCAAAATGGTGGGAAAGAGTTCCAGAGATGCCAGGAGTGGTTCATGTGCAACTAGGCATAAAAAGTAATATGCTTATGTTCTTCATTCATTTCTTTCCTAGTGGAATTGTGGTTATCTTATAAATAATGAATCTATGTTGTATAAAAAATAGGGTTATCGAAAACATAAGATTTCGTTTCTCGTAAGCCCCAATCATCAAAGCTTGAGACCTATATTTATGCATCCAAAACATTTCCATAAGTTACACAGACCATTCCCATGGCATCTTACAAAATTAATCTATACAAAAACTGATCGTTTGGCTCTAGCTCTCAATTGCTCAAACAACTTGTTCTTAAGATCCTCTTTGTAGTTTCTCACCTCATTCTTAATAGTATTCTTAATCCACAAATAATCTAATAAATGAGGAAAATAATGAACTTAAAATGCTTCTTGGTAAGATCCTTGACTAACCTCTACTCCATTTCCTCCCACTCACCCCAAACTAAATTCAAAAAGAAATAAATAACTTTCTATGCCATGCCATAAAATCAAATAAAATCCCATACACAATAAAGAATAAAAAATTAAAGAAATTAGATAGTGTTTATATGTACAATATCCTCTTTCACAACAATGTCAATTTTAAGGAAATTAGATAGTGTTTATATGTACATTATCCTCTTTCACAACAATGTCAATTTTAAGGAAATTAGATAGTGTTTATATGTACATTATCCTCTTTCACAACAATGTCAATTTTAAGGAAATTAGATAGTGTTTATATGTACATTATCCTCTTTCACAACAATGTCAATTTAGTTCGCTTGCTAGGGTATATCTATTGACATCTCTTTTAATTAACTACTATATCCTAATGTTTCATGTTCTAATTATCTAATTGGTAAAGATGATTGAAAGGCTTCAGATAAAGATGAGACTCTCCCACTAGCATTTTGATGTCCAATGTTACATTATGGAAAACCATTATGTTGTTTAATAGTATCGAGGGAGGTTGCATCCCAAAGCCACCACCCAACGTAGACTCTTAAGTCAAAATTAAAAAATGGTATTAAAAGCAATGAAATCGTAACTAATGTTTCAATCGCATAACTTTAAATAGAATCGTACAAACTATGATTTTATGAATTTATTGTATTTCTTAACATGCATAGAAGCTGGTTTTCCTTTTAACCCTACATTTATTAGACCCTGCCTTCAGTGAGGAATTCTAGTTGGCTTCTCGGTCAACTAGTTGACCAGTCTATTACTTTGGTGTGTTTTAGTAGATTAAATGGTGCATTTTGGTAAGTATACATATTTTTCACTAAGTTCTTTGTCTAACTTCTTTATAAAAGAAATTAATCAAATTTAATTTTAAAAACAATTTTATTTATCTATTTTAGATCAAATTCAAGTAACATAATTTCTGATTGACTCAGCTACCTGATCTTTCCTACTACCACCACGTACTTGATCTGTCCTGCACCATCCTTGTAGGTTGCCACCTTCTAACCATGTAAGTTGCCACCTTCAACCATGTAGGAACACCTCTACAAATGCACTCACTCAGCCCTCTCCTACTTCATCCCACCATCTTCTTGTCGTTCTGATTCATCCCGCACCATCCTTGTAGGTTGCCACCTTCTAACAATGTAAGTTGCCACCTTCAACCATGTAGGAACACCTCTATAAATGCACTCACTCAGCCCTCTCCTACTTCATCCCACCATCTTCTTGTCGTTCTGATTCATCCCATCATCCTTGCAAGATCATCCCACCATCCTTGCAAGATCCTGCTTCTTCTCACTGTACTTGGACCATGTTTTTCCTTACACCATTTTTGTAAAATCTTTGTAAGCTTCTTCAGTGATCTTGCTTTGGGAGTAACTCACTCGGTGAGGCGCTTGTGAGGTAACTCACTCGGTGAGGCGCTTGTGAGGTCAGCACATACATGCTAGCTCGGGCGTCCCTCCCAATCTCGTTCATCTGGCCTATTCCATCGAGATCATGCATATAGATGTTGTTCCTGATAACATCAAAAAGTAGGTAGGGATTTCTCATTTCAGATAGTAATTTCTCAGCAGAAGTATTCGTTATTGACAAGAAAGATAGAGTGATTTTGGGGTATCAACATAGAAATAGAACCAGCAATTGAACTTCATTTAGACGCGAAGGAAGTGAGGTTGATGCTTTCTCTTCTGTAGCTTTGACTTCGCCGGCTCAAACCTACCTACCTTCACATATGAATGAAGCGATTTATGTGTTTCACATCATCATGATTCTTGTTTCAAGAATCGATTGATTGAGTAATCCCTTACTGAATGAAGGAGGACGACCAGACTAGGATTAATATCAACTACACTTGCTACCACATCTGTTGCAACTAGAATAGGTTTCCTCATGCTTTCATGCAATATTCTCTACTACTCAACCTCATGATTCAAGATCTGTCATGTAAGTGCTACTCAACCTCATGATTCAAGATCTGTCATGTAAGAGATGAAAGAACATTTATCTACACAAGGATTCTTTCTTCAGCTGAGATACTCAAGGCATTGCATGCAAGTACAACTTGCAAGAATGGCCATGTCTCTTGGGCGGCCAGGAGATTGGGTGCTTGCCTCTCAACTTCAGGTCTTTGTATGCCTGTAACTCTACCAAAGCCTGAGTTGTGCTCTCTTAACACGCTTGAAATATACAAGACCTACTTGTAAACCCTTCCCCGTCCTCTCAGCGTAATGATTCCTCAACTTTTGGAGCTGACATAACCCTTGCTTCACCCAAAAGTTGAAAGCTCCACCATTGTTAACAGCAACGTATTGTATGATTCAACTCATGTCAAGCTAATAAAAGGCACTGATTCGATATGGAAAGTGGATGCCATGTTAAGCTTTGCCATTATTGCAAGATGAAATAGATCTATCTTGCAATAAAAAAATCATTGAAGTTTGTTAGTATCCCTTTAAGCCCTTAACATATCTATTGATCCATACGAGTAATGCTAAATATTCTTATTACTAGCTCTAATTTATAGTTTAGACATAACCCAAACCTAATTGCCGAGAGAGACGACTGATGGAAATCAAGCATCTATGCTAAATCTTCTTATTCCATGAATTTGTTCAGACCTAGCTCTAATTCTCAGTTTAGACATAACCCAAACCTAATGGATCAGGCATTCACAGATTTAAATTTTTTGAGATTTTATATTCTGTTGTGAAAGAGTATGAGATAGTCATCCTCACGCTTGGTAACTTGGAGGATTCTTGGTGAACTGTTAAGTGTTTGGGCATCCTATACGAGTTTTTCTTAATAATGAAAATAAAACGGACACCCTTCTGATCATCTGTAGTCATCGAATCACTGAACAATTAGTTTACATAAATATGGTGAAGATAAATATAATTTAAGTGAACATTTAATTAAAAAACACTAATATATATATATATAGATTTATAAAATATAGGCAATGAGAAGTGATTTATAATTAATGTTGAGTGAATATTTCATTTATCATTCTATAATGTTATGAGAGGTGAGCTATTTAATCTCACAAATCGGTATCCAGAAAAAGCAGGCGTAAGAGATAGTTTTACCTACCAGTATATCAGAAGGATACGAAATCGAAAAATTACCTAAATCAATTTAGACGGATCTAACCAGTATCACCCGCCTGTCAACAAAGGTCACTGGTCATTATAATACAATGATCTCAAATTGTAATGTGTCATTTTCCGAGAGAAGATCAAACGCGCGTAAAAGAAAAGTTTACCTATACCACAAGGACACGAAATGGAAAAAAAAAAAAAAAACACCAAAAATCCATTTGGACGGATCTAAGCCGTGTCACTAGCGTGACAGCAAAGGTCGCTGATCATTATAAGACAACCAACTTAATTATTAAATGACAATATGTTTCACCATTCTCACCTATAGGTTTTTTCAATTTATTATTATTTCTTATCGCTCACCATTCTCATTGGCTCAAATATCATAATTTATTAGTATATTTTCAGTACATAATGTTGTCGTTTCTTATACTACCTTAGCTTAAGTAGAATAACGTTGGACTCTAAGAAGTAGGTGCATCATACTCGGGGCTGTGGGGCCGGTAGCGAGCGAAGCACTCTGCCTAACCACAACGCATCTCCCATGCTCCATTAAAATTGGGTCAACACCCTTCATAACCACAACGCATCTCCACTGCTTGTTATCACAAAATTGAATTATATCAACTATTACAGAATTTGCCTCTCCCTTTTTCACAACGACAGAGACTAACTATGTAACTTCCCTTGTTTTCTTATCATAAAATTTGATTAGGTCAACTATCACAGAATTTGGCTCTCCCGTTCTCTCGGAGACAGGGACACTAGCTGCTATGCAGTTCTCTTTGTTTCCTAATAAAATCTTCGACTTTTTTTACAAAGACAAAGACTAGCTGCCAGGCAGCTCCCTTTGTTTCCTTATAAAATCTTCAACTTTTTCTTTGTTTCCTTATAAAATCTTCGACTTTTTTACAAAGACAAAGACTAGCTGCTAGGCAGCTCCCTTTGGTTCCTTATAAAATCTTCAACTTTTTCACAAAGATAGAGACTAGCTACTATGTAGCTCCCCTTATTTTCTTATCACATAATTTAATTACGTTAACTATCACAGAATTGGGCTCTCCCTTTCTCACAAAGACAGTGACCAGCTGGAAAGAGAGTTTAGAAGCCAGAACTAGTACAAGCCGGAAAGAGAGTTTACAAGCCAGAACTGTAAGGCTATGAACTCTGCCATCAGAGAGTTTACAAGCCATCACCACCGGACCAACCCCAAATTGCATATTCATCAAAGTTTTAAGGGTCAAAGGATATTGAATAGTAATCTATTTTACTCTTAGATTACTTTATCTGGAATTACTTCGCATCCATCAAACTCTATGCCCTACTTCCGGGGTATTAAGAAATGTCCTTATAGAATCTTCAAAAACTCTCACGGTTATACATTAATAATAGAGAAAACTTCAAACACTTTTTTTTTTTTCTTTTGCTTGTTTGGTGGAGTAGTAATCAACTGGGGAATTGTTTGTAATTTAATATGCTTAGTAATATATAAAATTAGAAACATATATATATATATATGTTTTATTACATACAGGTTTAAAAAGGGAGGGATGCTTCTAGAATTAGCATGGACTTTATTTTCTTAATAACTTTATTAAGAATAAATTATTTTGTAAAAAAATTTAAAATTTTATAATAAATTTTTGATTGAAGAGTTATATGAAAATATTAAAGCAATTTTGAAGATGTAAAGATATATCATTATGTGAATTTAGAGAATTATTTTGAATTAATACATTAATTAATAAGTTTTTTTTAAAGGTTGTGTAGGTTGTAAAATTTTAGGGTTTTAATAGTGATGCTAATTTATTAGTTATAATCATTTTTAAATAATTATTTCATTTTTTTTTTCTTTGTAGGTTTTAGGACCTGTGGAAAGGAAAATATTTATTTAAATGTTATTATGTATGATTTATTATGTATGTATGGTATTTATATATTTTGTTTACATTATATATGTAGATTGATTGTTTGGTGTTATTTGGTTATGTACATATTAAAAGTAGTTTTTAAGTAACTTATACATATTAAAAGTAGTTTTTAAGTAACTTATTGTTTTTAATGAAATGTGAATGTATTATAATTTTGATTTATTTGCAATATTATAATGTAATGAATTTTATTTATTGTTTAACTTAATAAACTTCATATATGTTTAATTTCAAAGAATAAAATATATATGAAAAGTTTTTTTTCAAAACTAATGGCAAGCAGGCTTGTTATCACCTTCCAATTACTAATATTAAAGATAGGCTTGTGTAGAATTTTTTGAATATCATTTCTCTTGGTTTTACTAAAATTTAATATAAATGTTTAACAAACCAATGTTATTTGTAGAGCATATTTCAGGTAGCATGTTATGTATGACTACTTGTTTGTTCACTACACTAGTAGACCTTCCATTTGTATATGAAAAATCCTTGGGCTTCATCACCAATGCTAATTATGTATATAATAAGTATGTTGATATATTTGTTTGTCAATCTTTTTAGCAACAAATATTGTTTTGTAGAATGATTTAGCTTGGTGCTTGTATAATGATGGTTTGATAAAAAATTTGGTTGTTTGTGTTTATGATATATGTATTATGGTGAATAAAAATTCTTAAGACAAAATTAGAATCATGTTATTTGAATGTTTGTTGATCTAATTCAACTCTCCTTTTCAACACTAGCTAATGTAAAAGTAGGTACTTGACAAAGCTACTGTGAGGTGTTGGGATTATCTAACAAAGTTGCATAGTATTGGAGAGTCTTTTCCATTGGATATAGTCATTTTGATAAATATGTGAATATTGGTTGTTATCAAAAGAAATCTAGATTTTAATTAAAGGATTAAGAATCAATAATCACATGATGCTACTAGCTTCTCATAACAATGCTACTCATCATTTAAAACTTAAAATATTTAGTTTTATCTTTAATAATATGATTTTTCTAATTTATAGTTTAGTTTTAATTTGGGCTAGGAAATGGTCTTTATAATATATTATATAATTAGGTCTTTCTAAGTTTTTGGTAGCTTAAATATTAATCTAAGTAGAAAAATATAATTTTCAATTTTTCCAAATATAGAATACGTAGTCATTTTGGTGACTGTCTTTTTCAAGTATGTGAATTTGAAAGGTCCTTTTCATATATCATTAAAGTGAATGATTTGGGTGTTACTGATTATTTGTTAATTATAACCATATTAAAAAAAAATATTACTCATTTATTTAATTTGTTTAATAATAGATTGAATATTA
>SNQJ01S0007524.1:19864-32031 GCA_010110895.2 Picea sitchensis | reverse complement strand
AATTCAACTTATTATTAAACAAATTAAATAAATGAGTAATATTTTTATTTTTTTTAATATGAGTGTAATTAGCAAATAATCAGTAACACCCAAATCATTCACTTTAATGATATATGAAAAGGACATTTCAAATTCACATACTTGAAAAAGATAATCACCAAAATGACTAAGTGTTCTATATTTGGAATTAATCACCTATTAAATAATTAAACTTTCAATTATGTCTTTTAAACATAAAAATTGAAAATTATATTTTTTTACCTAGTAATATTTAAACTCCCCAAAACTTAGAAAAACCTAATTATATAATATATTATAAAAACCATTTCCTAGCCCAAATAAAAACTAAACTATAAATTAGAAAAATCATATTATTAAAGACAACACTATATATTTTAAGTTTTAAATAATTAGTAGCATTGTTACGAGAAGCTAGTAGCATCATATGATTATTGATTATTGCAAGTATAGATCTATTTCATCTGGGAATCTGAAAATTTGAAGTGGGTGTGACCGTTCTCATAAAAATAAATTAATTATTTTTAATGTGAATGTAATTTAAAAAACTATAAATTAATTATTTTTAATGTGAATGTAATTTAAAAAACTATAAATTAATTATTTTTAATGTTAATATAACTTAAAAAACTAATTCCAATATTCACTCTGTAAGTTTAACACTCCAACCCACTCTGTGACTACATTTTATTACACTGCTCAGCAAGCACGTGCCATTACATCGATGAAAAAATGGCTCTAAGCCAACCACACTCTCATTAACATGGCATCCCTTTCCATATCGAATCAGTGTTTTTTATTAGCTTGACATGAGTTGAATCATCCAATACGTTTCTGTTAACAATGGCGGAGCTTTCAACATTTGGGTGAAGCAAGGGTTATGTCAGCTCCAAAAGTTGAGGAATCATTACGCTGAGAGGACGGGGAAGGGTTTACAGGTAGGTCTTGTATATTTCAAGCGTGTTAAGAGAGCACAACTCAGGCTTTAGTGGAGTTACAGGCATACAAAGACCTGAAGTTGAGAGGCAAGCACCCAATCTCCTGGCCGCCCAGGAGACATGGCCATTCTTGCAAATTGTACTTGCATGCAATGCCTTGAGTATCTCAGCTGAAGAAAGAATCCTTGTGTAGATAAATGTTCTTTCATCTCTTACATGACAGATCTTGAATCATGAGGTTGACAGATCTTGAATCATGAGGTTGAGTAGCAGAGAATATTGCATGAAAGCATGAGGAAACCTATTCTAGTTGCAACAGATGTGGTAGCAAGTGCACTTGATATTAATCCTAGTCTGGTGGTCCTGATGGGATGAATCAGAATGACAAGAAGATGGTGGGATGAAGTAGGAGAGGGCTGAGTGAATGCATTTGTAGAGGTGTTCCTACATGGTTGAAGGTGGCAACTTGCATGGTTAGAAGGTGGCAACCTACAAGGATGATGCAGTACAGATCAAGTAGGTGGTGGTAGTAGGAAAGATCAGGTAGGTGAGTTAATCAGAAATTGGTGGCAACTTGCATGGTTAGAAGGTGGCAACCTACAAGGATAATGCAGTACAGATCAAGTAGGTGGTGGTAATAGGAAAGATCAGGTAGGTGAGTCAAACAGAAATTATGTTATGGAATTCAATAAATAAATAGATAAATAAAATTGTTTTTAAAATTAAATTTGATTTTTTTTTTTTATAAAGAAGCTAGACAAAGAACTTAGTGAAAAATATAAAGACCTACCAAAATGCACCATTTAATCTACCAAACACACCAAAGTAATAGACTGGTCAACCGCTAAGCCAACTAGAATTTCTGACCGAAGGCAGGGGCTAATAAATGTAGGGTTAAAAAGAAAGCTAGCTTCTATGCATGTTAAGAAATACAATAAATTCATAAAATCATAGTTTGTACGATTCCATTTAAAGGTATGCAGTTGAAACATTAGTTACGATTTCATTGCTTTTGTTACCATTTTTTAATTTTGACTTAGAGTCTACGTTGGGTGGTGGCTTTAGGATGCAACGTCCCTCGATACTATTAAACAACATAATGGTTTTCCATAATGTAATATTGGACATCAAAATGCTATTGGGAGAGTCTCATCTTTATCTTAAGCCTTTCAATCATATTTACCAATTAGATAATTAGAACATGAAACATTAGGATATAGTAGTTAATTAAAAAAGATGCCAATAGAGATACCCTAGCAAGCGAACTAAATTGACATTGTTGTGAAAGAGGATAATGTACATATAAACACTATCTAATTTCCTTAATTTATTATATTTTTATTATTTATTGTGTATGGGATTTTATTTGATTTTATGGCATGGCATAGAGAGTTATTCATTTCTTTTTGAATTTAGTTCGAGGTGAGTGGGATGAAATGGAGTAGAGGTTAGTCAAGGATCTTACGGAGAAGTATTCTAAGTTCATTATTTTCCCCATTTATCAGATTATTTGTGGATTAAGAATATTATTAAGAATGAGGTGAGAAACTACAAAGAGGATCTTAAAAACAAGTTGTTTGAGTAGTTGAGAGCTAGAGCGAAACAATCAGTTTTTGTATAGCTTAACTTTGTAACATGCCATGCGAATGGTCTGTGTATCTTATGGAAATGTTTTGGATGCATAAATATAGGTCTCAAGATTTGATGATTGGGGCTTACGAGAAATAAAATCTTATGTTTTTGATAACCCTATTTTTGATACAACATAGATTCATTATTTAGAAGCTAACCACGATTCCACTAGGAAAGAAATGAATGAAGAACATAAGCATATTACCTTTTATGCCTAGTTTCACATGAACCACTCTTGGCATCTCTGGAATTCTTTCCCACCATTTTGACATTTTTGCAAGCTTGGGAATGGGTACAAAATGTCCCCAATTGGATATGAACCATTTTGAGAACTTGGAATCTTTTTGAGAGCTTCAAAGTCAAGGAAATGAGATCTTGGGAATGTTTTAAATGGAGTTTTCAATATAAGGATCTTGTAAATGCTCCGTATTTGATAGGAAGATTCCACAAGCTCCCAAGCTTGTGGGCCCCAAATTAGTACATCTTGAGTATGTATTCTCACTGTTTTGGAGCCACTCTCATGATACCCCCCTTAAAAAAGCATACAATGATTTAAAAAATCCTATCTTCTACCTATAAAATGACAACCTCATCATGAAGAATACACTTTGTTTGGCATTTGACATTTTTTGACATCATTTGGCATTAGGCATCATGTTGCATTGGGAGTCACCGTGTGAGTGAGATATGTTGTGATTCTTTTGTAAGGAGGGACAACACGTATTGACTAGTCACATTTGAGTGAGGTATTGAGGAATATTGAAGAGCCACATGTAAGTGAGGTGCATCGAGGAGCATTGTGAGTAGTGCATTTTGAGAAACGGTGTGTGGAATATTGTTAGCATTTGGTCATATCAACATTGTGACTAGTAGGGTGAGAATTTGTGAGCAACTGCTAGCATTTGTCATTTTCTTATACCGACATTTTCCATGTATGTTTTTTCACTAAATTCAGTTGTGTGATATCTTGTAGTGTTTTAAGTTATGTTGAGTGGTTTTCCAAATTTTGTTGTGTGGTTTCCTAAATTTTGTTATGTGGTTTTACTATTTTAATTGCATATGAGATCTAATAAAGGATAATAGCAATAGCTTATGACATGAAATGTTTGAAGTTTTTTTCCATGTTTTAGTTATAGAGATGAGTGGTTGAGTTTCGATACTTGTAACTTGTTGAAAAACTGAATATACTAAATTAGTAAAGTCTAGCATACTATAGTACATACTATATAGAAATTCTAACGGACAATAGGAGACAAAGTTGTACCAGTTTGGCCTCCATTTTGATTGAAATAAAATTTAAATATGAAAATTTGAGGCATTCATAGGAGGAAAAATAGTTCAAGAATGACCAACATTTTTATTGAAATAAATACCAAAGTCTTATAGCTATATGTTTCATTATTTGAATACATTGTAATCTAGAATACTTTTTGTATTTTTAATATAAATATTGTCACTCTCAACCTCACATTTCCTGCAACTTTGGGCGAAACTTCTAGACATTACAGACAGTGGTATCAATGTTACCAATGTTGCAATGTTTTGGAAACTCATCCAACATAAGTTTTAGGAACTTGATATTAGAAAAGGGTAAAGGAAAAAAAAATAAAAACCAATTCAAATCTTTAAAGCTCAAGAAAAATAGAAGCAACTAGGGCTATTATTGGAAAACATCCATTCTATCCAAAAGAAATAAAATATAAACTATCCCCTTCATACAATGAGATCCATCATCCAATCAAGCGCAAAGGAGAAAAAATTTACCCCAAATCACCACTTTTCTTCTCCGGAAAAATATGTCACCCTATGTAACTTAAGAAGTTGAGGAACAATTCATATCTATAGTTTAACTCTACTATAGGCCATTGACTTAGACTATGTAACTTATGGAAAATTTTGGGGTTGAAAACTGTAGGGGCTTAGCCATGATGATTAGGGATTGCAAGAAGCAGAAGCTTGTGGTTTTGATAACTCTATTTTTGTTGCAATAAAACTTCATTATTCAGAGGTTGATAAGGATTCCACTAGGAAAGTAATGAATGAAGCACATACGCATATTACCTTTTATGAACTATATCTCAAGAAAAGTTAATAGAAGGAAAAGTAAAAAATAATTAAATGTTTAAAGCTTAGAAAATATAGAAGCAATTGTGGCTATCTGCAGAAAACATCCGTTCCATCCAAAAGAAATAAAATATGCCCCCTCAATATAATGCAATCCAATCAAACAAAGGAGATATGATTTACCTTAAATTTCCACCTTTCTCTTGCATAAATCTTTGTCACCGCAGGGAATTGTATTGGCTAGTTTTCTCTTGCAAAAAACTCTATGGTGTTGTGTGACTCTCTATAATAAAACTATGATGTATTTCTCTATAGAATAGAACTTTGAATAAATAGAAATGAGACTCCAATATTTTAATTTGGAGTAATTAAAAAATACAATGTGATTACCAATAACATTGATCCTAAACATACCAACCCCACTCAACCACTCAAGCTAATCCACCAAACTATTTAAATAAAAAACATTGGCTACATATTATTCACCATGTAATACCCCGGTTCTGAGTCCCCATATT
Source organism: Picea sitchensis (assembly GCA_010110895.2). Classification (NCBI taxonomy): domain Eukaryota; kingdom Viridiplantae; phylum Streptophyta; class Pinopsida; order Pinales; family Pinaceae; genus Picea; species Picea sitchensis. The sequence continues at coordinate 26,861 of SNQJ01S0007524.1, read as the reverse complement.
AATAATATATTTTTGTTTATTTGATGAAAGGCCATAGTTCTTGTAAATTTGAAAGGTTGGAGAGCCTATCAATGCAATACTTTGAATTTTAATAATAAACATGCATTGTTGGTTGCAAGGAAAACAAGGATAGATTTATACGGGGTATGATTCCACAAGAGAGGGGGCTAAAGGGGCTAATCCATTTTATTGTATTTTATTCACCCATATTGGAATAAGTTGGGAAAAGGGTTATATGAGCTTATTGGGGAGGTCACATGGTGCATTATTGCATGTAATTATATAAACCATGATTTTGGTTGTTGGATGGTTCCTCACTCATTCTCAATTCATTCCTCATTCATTCTTTCTCATTCTTGTTCTTATTTTGGACATGAAATCAAATTTCTAGAGGTAGAGAGTCATTACTAGTTAGTTGTAGGTAACTACTAGTAATTAAAACAAGAAATTATTGCCTATGTGCTTGAGAATGTTGAGAATTGTGAAAGAACTACCCACAACTGAGAATCCTTGGAGTTTCCATCCTTGATATTTCCTAACTAGTAGGATTGGATCCATAGAAAAAAGTGGAACAACGCAAGGGACTACATTCTAGAGAAGGGGGTTCATTTCTTTGGGTTGTGCGGGATGAGGGGGGAATATATATAGAAGACTATGATTTGTTGTGTGGTTGAAAAAACAATGAGAACTTGATAGTTGGCTATTGTGTGAAACTTAGAGTCAAAAGAGACACATGTCCTTGTGGATTCATAGCTTCATCTTAGGGGTTGCATGTTGTAGATATTTTATGTGAAATAGAGCCTAATATTAGATGGAATGTCCAATGTCAGCAGGCAGTCGATGAATTTGTATTTAAAAGATACATTCTTTGTTTCTTGTAAATTATATTTCCTCTATGTAATTATCTACGTGTTGTGTTTATAACCTACTTGTTTATTGTTAATGTTGAGTATGGACTGAGAAACACTTATTTATAGTTTAATATATTTCTTGATTGTTGCATCAATTGCATCATGCTTCTTGATTTATTGATTGGTATCAAAAGTTTGAATTCACCCAAAAACACAATTTTTTGAGGTACCTAGGAAAGGTGTATGTCATAGATTGGTATCATAAAGTCGGTTGTAGAATTTGGATCATATGGGAGGAAACATGGGATGGAATGTTATTATTTTCACTTAGGTTGAGTTGGAGGGTGCTTGGGAGGCCAAAGGAATTTTCTTGAAAACGTGCATTTTTTAGAATTTTTGAAAAAATTGGGATTTTTTTGTATGTGATGATGTGGAGGCCTCATGTCAGATGATGTGGATATGGTGATGTGGAATACCGTAGTGGAGGGTAAAAAGTGGTAGGCCATGGTGGTGGACCAATACCATAGTGATATTGAGACTTTTGGTAAGTTCTTTCAGAATGTTTCAAAAGACCTCGACACCAACGAGAGGTCAACAGTTATGCAATGGGTGGTATGGTGGTATCAAGAAATTTTGGAGTTGATAACATCCCTCGGCCTTAAAATTAAGAGCTAAACCTCAGTCTTCGATCATTCCCCGATATTCATCATGTGACATGGAGATAAAAAAGGTTGTGTTCGAAAGGTAAAGTTGCATAATGGGACCCTCTCATCACCACAACCAACACATTGGTGCCATGTTGCATCTGATATGGATGGGGCCCATAGTATAAAATAAATGAATAAATAAAATAAAATAAAATAAAGAGAGAAGGATGATGATGGAGGATGATGAGGTAGAGAAAGGGTGTTTAGAAGGGTGACATGGCATACCCTTAGGGTTCCATATGGATCTGAGGTGCCACATCATCAACGACATTAGAAAATTGTAACATAGGTAGATGATAGCCTATGTTTTTAAAAAAAACTATGTTTGGCGCCAAAATCATATTTTGACCATAAAAGGAGCATAATAACCTAGATTGAGATGATTTTTTTTGGGTATGTCTGTAGTGAGAAGGGCTACAAAAGTCTCAATGAGGGCCATTTCTCAATTCTCCATAATTCGCAAATTAGTGTTTTTTTAAGATCAGAGTGGTACTCTTTGACAAACCCTCTGTTTTTGATGAAATTTTTACAAGGTGTCAGGAAAGAAAACATGAAAATATGCATTGGAGAATTTGGCCATATTCCAAGGGGTTTAGAACGAGGATGTTGAAACAATACAAAATCCACTATTCTATGCCATTATTTGGGGATTTTTGAGATTTTGAGAGGAGGCAAAGGGACCCTAGATCACAAAATTGCAAAACTTTATGTACTTGGCATTTTACTTACACATGATAAAATTTTACCTATAGCATTAATTGAATATTTTTTTTATAATATGCATAATTCTAACAAAAATTGTTGCTTGCACAATTTGTAGAATTAGGGGTATAAATATAACTATTCAAGATCAGGATTGTATATCAGAGACATGGAGGATTCGTAAAGATCATATAGTCATGATAGGGAAGCCAAATTACTAAACAACATTTTGGGTAATGAGGAGACAAAATATAATGGACATAGGAGTAGGGTGGAGCCAACATAATTGGTAGAGACTATGAGAAGTTTGAGAGTGGAAATGAAAAGTTATAGATATGATAATGACAAGATAATTACAATATAGGAGGATAAAAATGAAATAATACTCAATTTTTGCAAAGCCTAAACCCATTGCAAATACAAATGAAGAATGGATCGGGCTCAAGGAACGAGGAATAAGGAAAACCCCATGCAAGGAGACATAACTATAAAGGATCCAGGAACTGAAGGAGTGATAGTAGAACTCAAAAACATCACTACTCACCTACTTATTAATACATGAAGTTTTATGCATTTGAAGAGTCAAGAAGCAACCCAGAAGTGTCTCCTATTAGACATCAAAGAAGACGATATGAGTTGGAAAACTTTAAAGGAGATATTAGGAATCTTAAGCCACCAACCTTTGATAGTGAAAATATAAGGGAAGATGATGTTGAAACCTAATTACTTAGAACTAGAAAATATTTTCAGATGCATAGCTACTCATCTAACCTAGAAATTGGGATTGTCATATATCATTTGCATGGAAAAGATTCTATGTGTTGGGATTGGTTGAAATAGGTCAAGCACATTGATTAGAAAATGATTTCTTGGAGGTAGTTCAAGAAATATTTTCAGCAGTAATATATTTCATAGCACTATAATGAAAAGAAGTAGGATTTATTTGAACTCAAGTTGGGGAGCATGACCATGGAAGATAATGAAATGAAGTTCTTGGAGTTGTTGAGGTATTTGGATTTTATAAAAGAGGAGAAGGTGAAAATAATAAGGTTTCTAAGTGGAATACCATCCTTTTACGAAGACAAAATTAAATTTGATGAACCAATAAATTTGGAAGAGACCATTAGAAAAGACAAGTACCTCTATGAGCAAGGAAAAGGCAGAGAAACTTTTCAGAAATCTTGGAAGGATAAGAAGTAGGAGAAATCATATACGAGAAGGAAGGGATTCAAACATCCTTTCAATAGAAACATTCCCAATACATATAATCAAAATCAACCTGATAAGAATGAATCCAAGATGGAAGAATCCTTGGGAAAAATGGGAGGATACCAATCAAATGTTGGGGTTGTAAAAAATATCACATGTCCAAAGATTTCCCTCATAGAGAAGACAAAATGAGTAAATTACACAACATTTAAGAGGATATTATAGTGGAAGACATGGGAAGAAATATTCCAAGGATATATGCAGCCCTGAATGATCGACAAGCAAAGCATTAGTCCCATGCGATTGAGGTGGAAGGTAAGATTATAAATAATCATGTTTCTATTTTAATTTATTCATGAGAAATCCATAGTTACATTGATCCTAAAGTAATGGACATATTTCATTTGATGAAAAGTAATCTTGAAAGATCATGGTTGATTAATTTAGTCACTAGAACCAAAAGAAGAATGAATGAGGTTGGCATGGGTTGTCCAATCGATATGAATGGGGTGAATATTAATGTTGATGTAAATATCATACCATTAGGATTTTATGATGTGTTAATTGGAATGGATTGGTTGTACAAGAGTCATGTTGTCCTAGATTTCTATAATAACACATTTACATGTCTTGATGAAAAAGGAAAAAAGAGAATTGTGCAATGAATTCTAAGAGCCATTTATATAAGGTGGATTTCAACCTTAAAGTTGAAGAGATGTTTCGAGAAAGGATGTCAATTGTATGCAACTCACGTGGAGGAGACATTCAATACCAAAGGGTCAATTATTAATTATTTTTAGTATTGCAAGCATGTGAGGATGTATTCAAATAAATACTAGGATTGACACCAAAGAGGGATATAGATTTCTATATTTATTTAGTACCCATAGCTACCTTACTATAAAAGACTCCTTATAAAATGAGTACACTATATAGTATAATTAAAAGAGTTACAAATCCAACTAGAAGAATTGTTGAAAAAAAGATACACATGCCCAACTGTTTCACCTTGGGGAGCACCGATACTCTCTGTGAAAAATAAGGATGGAACATTGAGGCTATGTATTGACTTTAGATAGATGAATATAGACACTATGAAGAAAAAATACCCTCTACCTAGAATTTATAACCTCTTTGATCAACTAATTCAAAGATAGACTTGAGATCACGATATCACCAAGTGAGAATCAAGGAAGAAGACATTAGTAAGACAAATTTTAGAACCATGTATGGGCATTATGAATTTATAGTGGCAGAATTTGGACTAACCAATGCACCAAATCTCTCTTATGTGCTTAATGAATGGCATATCCAGAAACTATTTGGATAAGTTTTTCATTGTGTTCTTGGGTGATATACTTATTTATTCCAAATAAGAGGAAGAAAATGAAAATCATTTTAGATTGGTGTTACGTGTTCTGAGAGAGAATCAATTGTATTCCAAGTTGAGAAAGTGCTCCTTTTACCAACAAAAAATCCATTATTTAGGGGAGATTATTTAAAAGGAAGGTATAACAATAGATCTTGAGAATATTGAATCCTTTAGGGGATGGCCAATACAAATCAATGTTTTAGAAGTCAAATATTTTATGGGATTATCCAGGTATTATAAGAGAGTTATATCCATTTTCTCTATGTTTTCTCGTCCCATCAAATATTTAAAAAAGAATGAAATTATGTTTGAATGGACAAGTGAGTGTGAAGAAAGTTTCCATTTATTGAAGGAGTTACTTACTAGTGCCCCTATTTTGAAGATTGTTGATCCAAATGAATATTTTGTGGTATGCATATATGCATGAAAATAAGGACTTGGTGGAATCCTCACTCAGAATGGAGTATGTCATTAGTTATGAGTCTCTAAAACTTAAAGAAATTGAGAGGAATAATGCCACACATGATTTGTAACTTGTTTCAATAGTTCACGTTGTTATAGCAATTTTTTCCACATCTTGTGCATCATACTTTTGTGCACGACCCTTTCCCTCTGCAGACTCAATTTCCCCATTTTTCTCAATCCAAAGTAAAAAATTCAAATTTTTGTGCATATATGTGGGCTACAGTTATACAACTTGCATATATGCATGTTTCTCCATTACAACCCGTGTACATCGGGTTTTGTGCTCAAAATTAAAAATATTTCATATTTTCCATGCCAAGCCATAGGATCTATGACCCTTGACTCTTGATATGTTGGAAATTCTTCGATTCGCCTCTTTAATCACCTTTGGAGGCTACAAATTGAGCCATATACAAGCCTTGGAAAAAGAAGAAAAAGTTGATAGAAAATACACTTTGGAGAAATTTCCCCTCATATAGAGTCTACATCCCTTTGTCCTTTAAGTTTGAACTTACCTTATGTTCATCCCCCGATTTATCCCTATTTTGTGAAGGAGGAACCCAATTACTCCTAAAAATTGTGAGTTTTCCTTATGGAGGATTGAAGTGGTGAAGGCCTAGGTGGAGGTACTTAGTTTCTCGGTTCCGATGAGTGCCAATGCGGAAGGTTGTCACCTATGTAATTTTGTTGATTATATTAATAGAAATAGTCTTTTCTCATCCAATTATACATTGTAAATGTTTGTATTATTTTCCATGTGTAAATTTTATATACATGTTGATGGACTATGCTAGTTTATATGCTAACATTTCATATATTTTCCATATGCTTATGTATCTTGGATGTTGAGGACAATTTGTAGGTATTAAGCATTGGATCGTGAGATCAATGGTGGTCTCCTGCAAATGTTTGGAAGAGGTAGGATTCTATAATTTATTTTGTTGGCATTTCCATTTATCTAGAATACTTGAGATTTGAGTTCATTTCTTGGTGTCGTTCTATCTATTTTGGTCTTGCCCCAAATCATAGAGGGTTATTCCTCATAAAAAAATTGGAAAATCCATTGGGGGGAAGAAACTAGACTCTACGATTCATGCTGGGAGAAAAAATCCAATCATTGTGAGTCATATTGGCACTAAGTCGCCAACCTCTGCTAGTCACATTGGAGATGTGTTGCCAGCCTCTACTAGTCATGCCGGGGGAAAGAAACCGGCCTCTGTGAGTCATGCTGGGAGAAAAATTCCAGCCACTATGAGTCATACTGGTACTAAGTAACCAACCTCTGTGAGTCATGTGGGAGACCAGTCTCCAACCTATGCTAGTCATGTTGGAGACATGTCTCCAACCTATGTTAGTCATGTTGGGGTCATCTATACTTTTTCTTCCATGTCGGTCCATGTTACGAGGAAAATCTCTCTATGGCTAGGGGTAAACCACAACAGATGGAAATGAGTGCATAAATCAACTCTAATCTCAATTATGATATATAAAAAAATATGTTAACAAGACAAGATAAGAGGCCTACCTCGTCCATACGTTCAATGAAGTCCACCGTCGAGAACTTGACCCAAAGAAATATACTCGAACTAGTCCTCAACAACCAAGCAATGCAAGCATATGGTGATAATATATAATGTTATCACATTCAATAACATAATCCTGAAGGATCAGATCCTGTCACTGAGAGGGGG
>SNQJ01S0007524.1:1164-19846 GCA_010110895.2 Picea sitchensis | reverse complement strand
TTATGCAAACAAAATTTTGACACAATATTTATCGTGGAACCCAAATGGGAAAAAACACAAACGCTTTTCTATTAACTGCAAAATTTGTTTTACATGTTACATATAAGGAATATATTCTTCCTTTTCGATCAGAACCAACTGATCAGGATGCACTCACACCCTTATTCACCAACACCAACTGGTAGGAGGCTACAATCCCCTGTTTAGTCTGCTACAACTGACAAGGAAGAACCAACTCCCTCTGCAGGCACCAACCTGCCCTTGTACCACCCAACCACCCTTGATTTTCTGAATTTGGAAAAACTTGTGTTTCAAGTATTTTACTGCATCTCTCTCTGCTTCTTTGATTTAATATATTCTCTGATTTAGACTGCAGAGACACACTTTCTTCTCACCACTCTTTCTCATTTATATATTCTTCAAAACGGCGTGAGTGTTATACACTGTGTCCCTTTATTTGGAGCATCACACCTCTTCATTTAACTTAACCATAAACATTGTTTTAACATTTTAATCGTGAAGGGTTTTCATAAATTGATCACAGATATGGATCAATTTCATCCTTTAAACTCGATCTCAAACCTCTGTTATTTTCACAGGAACCAAATTCTATGGAGGTGCTTCCTTCAAACCATTACATGTGACCGAGCGTTTATAGAACCACGGGCTTACCAATTACAATGACGTATTATATTTTCATTTAGATCTCTTATATCATATGACCAACAACGGTGACCAAACGCTAGGTGAGACGAGCGCTTGAGCACTTATTAATTCAACGGTCACGATTCAATCTTCTGATGAGATGGACGGTTGACAAAACTTCTCCCTTTGGAACTTCGGGATTTGAACTTTCCAAACCTTAGAATCAGATCAGACGGTTTATTTCACGAAAACAAATCAATGGTCAGATTTGATCCTTACACTCATCCTTTCATTTTTCAATCCGATGGATAGGAATTAATCAAATGTTGGGATGGACGACTATCAGAAATTCACCCTTTGGAACTTTGGGATTTCAAATTTTCAAATTTACACTATCCTTCCACTCTACTATGATCAACGGTTGAGAATACACCCGAAGTGATCTTTCAAATCGGACGACTCGTATCCTTGCTGACGTGGTCTACCACACGTCCTTGTTGACGTGGTCTATTGACATGGTCTGCCACATATCATTGCTGAAGTGGTCTACCACATATCATTACTGACATGGTTTGCTGATGTGATCTCCCATATGTCCTTTGCTGATGTGGTCCGCCACATGTCCTTGCCGACGTGGTCTGCCACATGTCCTTGCTGACAAGGTTTGTTGACATGGTCTTCCACCGTGTTTTGTCACATGTCCTCTTGAATTGGATGGTTGAGGCTTACTTCAGATGATCTGACGGTCGAGAATTTATTTCGTCTCTCTGGGTCTTCGGGCTTCATGAATTTCAAATCTCAAACTTTCTGGAGCGTAACCTCCTCACATCTTTAGACCCAAAGTGAAAGATGTTCATTCGATTAGGATCTTGGATCAATGGCTCGATCTATCTACAGTGCTACCTTTCTAGCTTATCATGTCCTTCCACTTAGAATGATCCAATGACTGACGGAAATTCAAGTTTGATCTGACGACTGACGGGTATTTGGATAATCAAATTCTCAACCCTTTAGCCCTGCTTATCCTATCCTTCCACTTTAAGATGATTTGATGGTTGACGGGAATTCAGGTTTGATCTGACGGCTGAAGGGTATTCGGATAATCAAATTATCAACCCTTTAGTCCTGCTTATCCTATCCTTCCACTTTAATATGATCTGACGACTGAAAGGAAATCGGGTTTGATCTGATGGCTGACGGGTATTTGGATAATCAAATTCTCAACCCTTTAGCCCTGTTTATCCTATCCTTCCACTTTAAGATGATCTGATGGTCACGATCCTCCAATGGTCCTAAAGCCCACGGTCACTCATATGAGTGATGTCCATAGTATTTAGACGATCAACATGGTCAATTTCTTGATCGGACGAATGCTGAGGTTTCTCACTCTGATCGGACGACTGCTGAGGTTTCTCACTTTGATTGGACGGCTGCTGAGGCTTCTCACCCTGAGCATACGCTTTTCCTTCCAAGCTTTGATCTCTACATTTGCTAACCCTCCTAAGATTTTATCATAGGAACATTGTTGATCCTATCATCATCAACAATAATAACGAATTGCTTCAGCCTATCTTTGCATTTTCTAACCCTCCTGAGCTTTTATCATAGGAACATTGTTGATCCTATCGTGATCAACAATAATCATGAATTGCTTCAGCCTTAAGGTGATGTTCATCTGTCGATTCTTAGTATACTTTTCTTCCTGAGATTAACCTTGTTGCTCTTCTTATTATGACTGTTGACATCAATGACAACACATGAATGACAATATGTCCAACAATCTCCCCCTTTGTCATTGAGGGCAACACACTAACTTCATACACAAACTCCCCCTGTGATGCCGCATCTCTCCTCTGAATTTACTCTCCCCTTTTGACATAAATGGAAAAGGGTTTCTAATATTATGATCTATCTGTCTAAATAGTTCTGATCAGAGTCCTGACCATTGGTAACTCCTCCTACAATCACACTTTAAATTTTCTGTCGCTGGAGAAAGCTAGGAACATCCTAATTGCCTCCAATCTGGCCACAAGTGCAAAGGTTTCTTCATAATCTACCCCTTCAACCTGAGCATACCCTTTACATATCAATCTGGCTTTATTCCTGATTACTTGCCCATTCTCATTAAAAAAAAATTTATACACCCATTTAGTTCCAATGATATTTTTGGTTTTTTGGTCTTGGAACTAGTTCCCAAGTTTGATTTTTTTCAATTTGGTCCAATTCTTCATTCATAGATTTGACCCAATTCTTGTCTTTACATGCATCTTTGATTGATTTGGGTTCAATATGTGACAACAATGTTATTTCTGTTTGATACAATAGTTGTCTTCTTGTGAGCACTCCATCATTCATATCTCCAATAATTAGTTCTTCAGGATGATTCTTTTGAGTCATTCTTGAGGGTGTCTTTTTGTCTCTTGTTGAGAATTCCTCTCTTATCTCTTCTTGAATATCTTCTTCGTCTTCACTCGTATGCATATCATCATCTTCCCTTTCTTTATTCTCTTCTACTTCTTCTACTTGTGTGTCAATTGTCTCATCATCATCGTCATCTTCACTTTCAAGTATAGTCTCTTGATTTTTTATTATTAACATTTTTAGGTCATCCACCTTGACATATGCACTCTCAACAATATTATGTGATCTAATATTGTAGCATCTATATGCCTTTTTGTTAGAAGCATATCCATAAAAAAATACCTTCATCAGATCTGGCATCAAATTTTCCAAGATTCTCATCAAGTCTTTTGATGTAGCATTTACTTCCAAAGACCTTGAAGTATTTTATCGATGGAGCTCTTCCAAACCATAGTTCATAAGGAGTCTTATCACTATTAACCCTGAGCTGATCTCTGTTCAATATGTATATTGTTGTGCTTACAGCTTCCCTCCAATATCCATCATACAATTTTTCTTCATTGACCATAGTCCTTGCAGCCTCCTGGACTGTTCTATTCTTTCTCTCAACAATCTCGTTTTGTTGAGGTGTTCTGGCAGCAACGAATTGTCTTTTTATTCCATGGGTTTCATAGAAGAGATCAAAATATTTTGAGGTGAACTCACCACCATTGTCTGATCTAATACATTTGATCTTTATCTCCTTTTCATTTTCAACAAGGGTTTTAAAGGCTTTGAATTTGCTAAGTGCTTCTGATTTTTCTTTGAGAAAACATATCCAACCCATTCTAGTAAAATCATCAATGAAAAACACAAAGTAAGACTCTCCTTGAAAACTCTTGGTCCTTGTAGGTCCACATAGGTCAGTGTGAACAAGCCCCAAAGGTTTTGATGTTGAGTATTCTTTTGCCTTGAACCTTATTCTAGTTTGCTTCCCTAGTTGACAGTGTCTACACATAGTATTTGAGGGATTTATGATCTTTGGTAAGTTTCTTATTGCACCAATATTGCTGACTTTTACTAGATTGTCAAAGTTAATATTCCCCAACCTTCTATTCCATAGCCAACTTTTATCTACTAGATTCATATGACATTCCTCATTCAGTTTTACATCTAGTATATACACATTTTCGAGATTTCTAGGAGCAATACCAACCAGTTTTCATGTGTCTTCTCTCATAATCTCACATTTCTGGGAATCAAAGATGAAAAAGTGCCCCTGATCATAGGTTTGGCTAGCACTTAATAGGCTAGGTTTCAGTTTTTCAACAAGAAACACATTCTTGGCTTTGTCTTTTCCCAAACGCATAGTGTCTTTCTCAAGTATGTTACCTGAAGCATTGTCACCAAATGTAACTTTACCTTTTTGTTTCTTTAATTTTAAAAACTTGTCTTTGTTTCCTGTCATATGTTTTGAGCACCCATTGTCAACATACCAGAGATCTTCTTTATCTTGGATTTTTAAGGCAATAAGACATTCCTTCTTTGGAGTTTTCTCTACCAAAGCTTCTTTTTCTCTCAAATGAATCTTGGTTGTTCTGATACTTCCATTAATTTCCAATTACTGGAATTATGTCCATAGTTATGGCATCTGAAGCATTCTAGGTCCACTTCTTGTAGAGGTTCAAAAGAGTTATAGTTTTTTCTTTTGACTTGATTTACTTCTTGGTTATCTCTACGGTTATAGTTCTTAACCCTCAAATTTTTCCTTCTATATGCTCTACAATTCATAGCTTTGTGTCTGAAATTGGAGCATGAAAAACAATAACCAAAGAATATGCGAGGATACCTGTTTTGATAGAATTAACTTGGCTTTCTTTTTGTGAATATCCCATTCCATTTTTATTACCTGAATCCCTTTGTGTGGTAATAATCTTATCTAATATTTTAGAACTATTTTCATATTTTGTTTGAATGAGCTTTGTATCCAGTTATTTTCTCAGGTGAACTATTTATGCCTCCATTCTTTCACAGGTTGTTTGTTTTTATTTAAGAGACTTTTCCAGACTTTCTTCCATCCTATTTGCTTCTAGGATTTGGTTTTTCAGGTTGCTCATGAGTTTCTCTATCTCCTTTTCTTTCTGTTCATGTTTTTCTTTTTGTTCAACTACAACACTTTTCAAATGTCTATATTTGGTTTTGTGTTTTCTTAATTCATCCAAGGCACTGAGAAATTCTTCTTCCATATTAACTTTTGCTTCATCTTCTGACTCTTTCTCATGTTTAATGTCTTCTATATCATTAGACTCTTCAATACCTAGAAAAAGGACTTCATCATGATCACTGTCACTATACTCTAATGAACTGTTGTTTTATTTTTTTGAGTAAAAGTTATTTTTCCCTTTGTAAAATTTTTTCTTGTAGTTGGGTTTTTCCTTTTTCTTGTACTGGTTGGTTTCGTTTTCTTCATCTTCAGGGTCCTCCTTAGGATAGGGACACTTGGCTACAAAATGGCTAACCTTGCCACAATTAAACCATTTGAAAGGCAGTTTGCCTTTGTACCTCCCTGATCCTTTCTGAAGTTTTTTAATGAAATTTGCTTCTTCCACATCAGATTCTTCATCATAGCTGGATTGAAGTTTCTTCTTATGATTCTTGATTTTATTGAGTACCTTGAAGGTTGCCTCTCCTTGTGAGTGATTCTCATGACCTAATATTAACTCATAGGCTATGAGGATTCCATACAATTCATCCATGGTAAGTTTATCTAGATTATCTCGATCTTCAAGAGAGGACACTTTAGGATTGTATAGAATAGGTAGTGTTCTTAGTACTTTTTCAACTAGCTCATTGTCTAACACTTATATTCCCAATCCTCTGATTGCATTAACAATATTATCAACTCTTTCAAAGTACTTTGAGATATTCTCTTCATCCTTCATTTTCAGACCTTCATATTGTACTCTGAGAGTCTGGAGTTTGGCCCTCTTTACCTTGGAATCTCCTACATATATGGTTTCCAATTTATCCCAGACTTGTTTTTCATTATTATAGTTTAGTATCTTAGCAAGGATTTTCTTACTCGGTCCATCTTGTAGTGTGTTGAAAGCCTTTGCATGGTCCCAAAAATTTTTCTTGTCTTCTTCTTCTGTGGGAGTGGTTTTTGGAACATCATATCCCTTTTCCACTAATGTCCATACTTCCAGTCCAATGGACATCATATAGATTTTCATTCTAACAGTCCAGAAGACATAGTCTTCACCATTAAATAGGGGGATTTTTGATGACATCTTCAACTACTGATCCATTCTAATGTATATTCCTCTTTAAGTAATTTAAACCTTTTGTGAAGAGACTTGCTCTGATACCAATTGAAGGATCAGATCCTGTCACTAAGAGGGGGGTGGGTGAATCAATGACACAATAATTTTATCAATTTTCTTTTATTTATGCAAACAAAAGTTTGACACAATATTTATCATGGAACCCAAATGGGAAAAACCACAAACGCTTTTCTATTAACTGCAAAATTTGTTTTGCATGTTACATAGAAGGACTATATTATTCCTTTTCGATCAACACAAACTGATATGGATGCATCCACAACCTTATTCACTAGCACCAACTGGTAGGAGGCTACAACCCCCTGTTTAGTCATCTACAACTGACAAAGAAGCACCAACTCCCTCTGCAGGCACCAACCTACCCTTGCACCACCCAACCACCCTTGATTTTCTAAATCTAGAAAAAATTATGTTTCAAGTCTTTTACTGCATCTCTCTTTGCTTCTCTGATTTAATATATTCTCTGATTCAGACTGCAAAGACACACTTTCTTCTCACCACTCTTTCTCGTTTATATATTCTTCAAAACGACATGAGTGTTATACACTGTGTCCATTTATTTGGAGCATCACACCTCTTTGTTTAACTTAACCATAAACATTGTTTTAACATTTTTATCATGAAGGATTTTCATAAATTGATCACATATATGGATCAATTTCATCCTTTAAACTCGATCTCGAACCTCTGTTATTTTCACAGGAACCAAATTCTACGGAGTCGCTTCCTTCAGACCATTACATGTGACCGAGCATTTACAGAACCATGGGCTTACCAATTACAACGATGTATTATATTTTCATTTAGATCTCTTATATCATATGACCAACAATGGTGACCGAACGCTAGGTGAGACGAGCGCTTGAGTGCTTATTAATTCAATGATCACGATTCAATATTCTGATGAGATGGATGGCTGACGGAACTTTTCCCTTCGGAACTTAGGATTTCAACTTTTCAAACCTTAGAATCAGATTGGACGGTTTATTTCATGAAAAAAAATCTATGGTCAGATTTGATCCTTACACTCATCCTTTCATTGTTCAATCTGATGGCTAGGACTTAATCAAACATTGAGATGGATGACTATCAGAACTTCTCCCTTCAGAACTTCAGGATTTCAAATGTTCAAACTTACACTATCCTTCCACTGTATTATGATCAACGGTTGAGAATACACTCGAAGTGATATTTCAGATTGAACGACTCGTATCCTTGCTGATGTGGTCTGCCACATGTCCTTGCTGATGTGGTCTGCCACATGTCCTTGTTGATGTGGTCTGATGTTGTGGTTTTCCACATATCATTGTTGATGTGGTCTGCCACATATCATTGCTGACGTGATCTCCCATATGTCCTTTGCTGATGTGGTTCGCCACATGTCCTTGTCGTCATGGTATGGAACATGTCCTTGCTAACGAGGTCTGCTGACATGGTTTTCCACCGTGGTATGTCACATGTCCTCTTGAATCAAATGGATGAGGCTTAATTCAGATGATCCGATGGTCGAAAATTTATTTTGGTTCTTCAGGTCTCTGGGCTTCGAGAATTTCAAATCTCAAACTTTCTGGAGCGTAACCTCCTCACATCTTTAGACCTGAAGTGAGAGATGTTCATTCGATCAGAATCTTGGATCAATGGCTCGATCTTTATATGGTGCTTATCTTCTATCTTATCATGTCCTTCCACTTAGAATGATCCAACAGCTGACGGAAATTTGGGTTTGATCCGATGACTAGTGGGTATTTGGATAATCAAATTCTCAACCCTTTAGCCCCGTTTATCCTATCCTTCCACTTTAAGATGATCCGATGGCTAAAAGGAATTCGGGTTTGATATGATGGATGATGGGTATTCGGATAATCAAATTCTCAACCCTTTAGCCCCGCTTATCCTATCCTTCAACTTTAATATGATCTGACGGTTGACGGGAATTCAGGTTTGATCTAACGGCTGACGTGTATTCAGATAATAAAATTATCAACCCTTTAGCCCCGCTTATCCTATCCTTCCACTTTAAGACGATCTAACGATCACTATCCTCCAACGGCCCTCAAGCCCACGGTCACTCATATGACTGACGTCCGTAATATTTAGACGATCAACACGATCAATTTCTTGATCGAATGACTACTGAGGCTTCTCACTCTAATCGGACGATTGTTGAGGCTTATCACCCTGAGCATACGCTTTTCCCTCCGAGATTTGATCTCTGCATTTGCTAACCCTCCTAAGATTTTATCATAGGAACATTGTTGATCCTATCATGATAAAAAATAATCATGAATTGCTTCAGCCTATCTCTACATTTGCTAACCCTCTTGATCTTTTATCATAGGAACATTGTTGATCCTATCGCGATAAAAAATAATCACGAATTGCTTCGTCCTTAAGGTGATGTTCTTATGTCGATTCTTAGTATACTTTTCTTCCTGAGATTGACCTTGTTGCTCTTCTTATTATGACTGTTGACATCAATGACAACACATGAATGACAATATGTCCAACAAATCCATCAACATTCATAACAAATACGCCCATGGAATATTAATTCAAATATTTGCTAGATATTAATTGGATGAGAAAAGAGTATTTTTATTAAGATATAATCATCATAAGTGAATGAGTTACAAACTTCTGTGTCATCATGGTTCGAAACCAAGAAACTAAGTTCCTTCCAGCTGGGCCTCCACCAAAGGCAAGCTCATATAAGAGAGACAATGAAGTTCTCAATCAATAAGGGAAGATCTTGGGGGCTGAACAATGTGTTCAGACTTAAAGGACAAAGGGATGCAGATTCAATGTGAAGTGATTAATTTCTCTAGAGTAACTTTGCTCTCAAAGTTGAATTCTTTCCCCTCTTTTCCATAGCTCGTATTTGGCCCATTTATAGCCTTCAAGTGGGAATAAAGGGTGAATTAAGAATGTTTCCAGTATATGAAAGGCCATGTATCATTTATCTCATGATGTGACATGGAAACCCGACACCATTTTTTTAATTTTGGGCACATTTCCCGATGTACACGGGTTGTAGTGGTGCAACTTGTGTATACATGTGTTGTAATATGGGCAGTGCATGTATATGGGCAGGGCACGTATATGTAGAAAATAATATTTTTAGCTTTGGGATTTACAAAAAGGGACTTCAAGTCTACATAGGGAAATGGAAAAGGCCCCCTGTGAAAGATTGCATAGGGTGAGACAAGTCTTGTTATAACAAATGCCCCCTAATGTGTGAGGTTAGAGGAGTATATGTGATTGCTGAAATACATTATAAAACCCAGAAGTGAAGTAATGGGGACCCATATGGAAGAACATAACTTGAATTTTTTCCATTCTCCTTCTCTTTGACAGTATCCAATGACCATCTCTTTGTTTCACCTGGTACCACAGACAAGCTATTAGTTTGAAAAACCTCATGTTCTTTAGCATCTTCCTGGGTTGTCTTCTGCATCACTTCCTCACAAAAATTAGCATCTATAAATTTCATTTTGAGATATATATTGATCTATCGTATCCTTAGATTATAACACTGGGGATTTTCTTCCTTTTCCAAAGGTTCCTTCTCACTCATGAGAAGTATGCTTGAACTAGCCTCCTCTTTAACTCCTCTCTTTCCTATCAGCAATAACATATGTGTACGGCCACTCTTCTCAAGGGTGTAAGTAATTTTTCTCCCATCATGTATGAAATTCATTTCATAGTGCCATGGTCTCCCCAACTAAACATGAAAAATGTCCATGGGTATGACATCACACAAAATTTCATCTCTATACCCACCAATCTTAAATTCAAATTTGCACTCTCCCAATACCACCACTTGGTGTCCCTTCTGCAACCATGATACCTTGTATGGATTTGGGTGTGTAGTTGCCTCCAGCTCTAGATTTTCCACCATTTATGTAGATACCAGGTTATTAGTGCTCCCGTTTTCTATGATCACTTTGCATACGCTGTCCTTGGTCTTGCAAGTAGTCTTAAACAGACTGTTCCTATGGATTCTCTCCTCCACCTCTTTCTCTAGTTTCAAGAGAGACTTCCTCATCCTATGTTGTTTCTGCCTCCATCTCTATCTCCATATATCTCTGTTGTGCTTCACAAGTATGAGCTCCTTTTTCTCTTGCATTCTTTCTCTCGGGACATTCCCAAGACATGAACCATGTATTTCCATAAGCATAGCATCTCACTTATCCTCCTCTTCCACTTCCTCTTCCCCTGAGGAAATATTTTCTACCACCATAGTTTCCACCCCTATATCTTTCTCCTGTAGTAACCTGGTGGTCAAAGCTACCAGTTTCTTCTCCTTCCTTCTGGAACCTCTCCCTGACGGTTCCTTCTCTTTGGTTAGGATTTTTTCCTTAGCTCTGTTGGCTTTGTTTTCTGGCCAAATTTTCCTCTGCTTTCAATGCCACCTGATAATAGTCCTCCAATGTTCTCATAGTCATCATGTTGATAGCATCCTGTATATCATACCTCAACCCATTTATGTACTTGGCATTTTTCGCTTCATCATTCTCTCGATCTCCTACTCTGATGTTCAGCCTGTAAAATTCTTTAGTATACTCCTTCACTGTCAAACCCTTATGTCTTAGGTTTTGTAATCTCCTGAATAGATTTATTTGATAGTCTTTGGGTATGAAATTGTCTTTTAACTTAGCTACCATTCTATCTCAAATTTTATTTTGTTTCTTATCTTTGTATCTTCGATCATCTTGCAGTTCATCCCACCATAGAGTTGCATGTACTTTTAGCCTTATGACAATATGCTTCACATTATTTTCATCATCGATCTCCTCATAGTCAAAGTACTTGTCTCAAGCACTTATCCAATCCAACAACTCTTCAACTTCCAATTTTCCTTCATACATCGGGACTTCCATTTTCGCTCTAGCTCCCATTTTTACAATTGCTTTCAATAAGCATTCCTTTACAGCGTCTCCTTATACAACTCCTTAAAATTATATCTCTTCACTCTCGGCTTCACTGATGTCACCAACATTAGGTTCTCTTATCTGTGTTGTCTCCATGTCATCCAATCTCACATAGATTTTCCTCATTTCTCGTTCCATGGTTGGATTTTCTATAGGTCTCTCCACACGTCTTCTAGGCGACATGATTCTAAACCTTCCTTCACATAGAACTTAATTTTTTCTTTGATACCACTTGATGCATACCCCATCCCTCACTCAAGTTCCTCTTGACCTCTCGGTTTAAGGATCTTCTAAATTCAGGAGCTGGATCAGCTCACAAGTTCCTTTTGAACCTTAAATTTGACTTCCACAGGCCTTTTCCGGCTCTTTTCGAGTCAAAATTTCTTATAGAGGGATTTGGCAAATCAAGGCGCGAAGCCCGTGTGACCCTGGGCTCAAAACCACGAGCTAAACTCTTCAAACTCTGAACATTTTGGGACTTCGAAGCCTCCCAACTTCATGAGCTCCAACAGAATGGAACTCTGAACCTCCCAAACAACAAACCCATGGAGCGTCGAACTCTCAATGCAGATCAACAGCTTTGGATCTCCACCAAAATCTATGGTTGTGATTGTCTTTGGTTATCTGGGCTTCAAGGGTTTCCGAGACACCTCCCTCTAGAACTTTAGGAGTAGCGATCTAGTGAATAAACGTCGCGAAAAATCGACGTCTCTCAGGCTTCAATGACCAGATGACTAAGATTTGTTTTGGTCTTCAAGAGTCCAAGTGATATCCCGTTGCAACTATTCACAACCACGCGAATACCAAACTGGTGGTGTTGAAGTCTGCCCTCGACGTGTCCCTTCTCTGATCAATGACCGAGACTCGCTCTGGCCTTCGGGCCTCCGGGGACCTTTGCACTCACCACTTTACAACTCCTCCAAAGTCAATGTTGCCTGAACCTTCCGATCGGTTGACACGTGTCCTTTCTGGTGGACGACTCCAATGAACTTCATTCTTTGGGGCTCTAAGCTCTTGCAAAATTCTACACCCACTTCCTTCTGGACTTACGAATTTTAGGAGCTTCCACCAATAGAAATCAATGAATCTCCTCCTTTTTGAAATCAACGATCCTGATGAACTCCGGGGCTCCGGACTTCAGGAGCCCTCGCTCCTCCAACTCACTGTCCTCCCGAACGTCGAATGGGCGAAGGCTTTGACTACCTGCCAGGTGTTCACTCCATTCAATGGCTTGGATTTAATTTCGGCCTTTGACCATTCATAAGTCTTCCGCTCCCTAACTCCACTCCTCACTTCCTCCAAAGTGCTAACCCACCGAAGTATGTGATATGTTGACATGTATCTACGAGATATGGATGGTCACGATGAGTTCCTCCCTTCGAGATTTTTGTTTTCTTTCTCCCACTACTTTTCACTCATGTGCCTCCAGAGTATAGATTCCTTGAAACTCAGGATATTCCACCACGTGTCCACTGTAAATTGACCATGGATATCTACTCCTCTCTTTGGAGCTCCGGGAGACCCGTAAACTCACACCGTAAGGTCTCCTTCCTCCTAGATAACTTCCCTTTCTTAGTTAACGACGCGTTGTTGCATGGCCCACTGATTAATAGTCTATATGCATTCAGACTTCGAAACTTTGGGAGTTCCCACTCCTTGACATTCCAAGCACAAAAATCTTCAGACTTACGACTTACGAAGTACTCATGTGGATAAATTTCTCACTACTCTTCCAGATCTAAGGGTCACGACGAATCCCCATCCCCGTTCGCTTGGATCTCGACCGTTAAAATTGCAAGGATTTTAATTCCTCCCTTAATAATTTTCACCACTATCCCTCCTGAGCTTGACTTTGCGAGTTGTTTTAAGCCTCGGATTCCTTCCTTGGGCTTTTCTGAAGACTGTGAAACCTCAAACTATTCGGACTTAGAAAAAAACATTGAAGTCTCCTCTTTCGAGTACTTGAACTTGCTATCTCTTCTAAGCTTTTGTTCCTCGAGGTATTTCATACCTCTGGCGCACTCTTTGCATCCTCTATACCTATGAAATATTTTGGACTTAGATAATTTTATGAAAAATCTTCCTACGCACTCCTTTCGTTCGTCCTCTCTACTAACCTTTTCAACACTTCAACTGAGTGTTGGGCCGATGCACTCCTTGTGCAGGTCTTCTCCAGACTTTTCTCTCCATTGAGAAATTTTGCACTCCTTGCACTTCGAATGTAAATTCATGTTATCCCTTCTGAGCTTCTAAGTATATCTCGACTCAGAATACACACTCCTTGTGGGCACTATACACTCCTTGCACTAGGAAAATCAGAAGAGAAACAATTGAAACTTTCATGAACATTTATAGTTTACACATCTAATTGTGAAATGCATTCTCAAGCACATAAAAAAAATAAAACAGAGAACATGAAATTCACTCCATGAAACTCAGAAAAAAGTAACACCATACATTTGAAAACAAACCTTCTATGTTATATTCATTCAGAAAATATGTACAAGGATTCATACAATCCTCCATTGTTCTCTCCAACAACTTTCTACATTGATCTTCATCATCTCTCTAAGATAATGATTAACAACGAATAAACAATAACATTCAACTGCCTCAATTGGGCATAAAACACATAAACTTATACACAAAGTGGCTTCTCAAGTCTTCCCTCCAACCTACCTTAGTGCTATCATGTCATAGTTAAGACATTCACCTACTTATCCCTATTACAATAAATGACATTTACATTCAGATATGAGCTAATGATCCATTTCTATACAATCCTACATATAGTTAAGATTATTGCAAATATTTGGAGTTCATACATGGCTCTTGCCTCAAAATATTTTAAAGGGCATTAAATTACAATGTTTTCAAAAATTTAAGATGATGCACCCTCCTCTATAATTTAAAACTTATTTGAAACACATGTTGGGTGTTGATTTTTCCTCCACTCGGCCTCTTCAATACTGATGATGATTCACCTGCATCAAATACATTTCTCATACTTTCAAAGTATGGACCAGATGAAATTCCAACAACCTAAGGTAACATACACATAGGCCACTGGTGCCTTCAAATCAGACCAAGAATGATAAGCCAATAGCCACATCTTGCACTTCGTTATGACTCTACCCAAGAATCATATTTAGTACTGAGAAACTAATCCATAAACCAAAAGAACTATGCAGACTATCAAACTGACATTCAACCTTGAAGCATATCAAAATTCAATGCTCATTGGTCCTAGCTTTTTGTCACCTTCAATAGAACCTGCTATCACAATAAGTGTCTTAGAAATAAGATATGAATGAAGTAGTAATTAAATCTCACTTGGAATTAAGAGTGGAATTTATCAAAGCAATGTATTATCCCTTTTACTTTGTTGAGCTTACTCCTTTAAATATCTACAGAGTAGTTGAATCATTCAACTACTTTTAGTTACTCATTAAATAACCATTAGTTAGTTAATAATAAAGTTGTTAAGTAAATTAATAAATAATAATAATATGATAAGGGTACTAAATAATACTAATAAGTGGGACTCCCTATTTTATTTAGACTAATTAATGAACCATTTCCTCCTTGTAACTTCTACCTTAGATACAAGACATATCAACTTGCTTCATCATACAACCTATGTCATTAAAATTCATAAGATGGAATGTTCATAAGAATCCCCTTGTCGCTCCATGTAATAATTATTTAAATTCATACAAATTTAACCATCATATAGATCTGTGCAAAACATGTAGCATAGAAAACATAAGGTTGTCTAAAATATAAAACTGTCAAAAGTATGAGCTGTCAAAAATCATATGTTTTATGAAATAAACTACAAATAAGTTCATATACATATGTCACTATATCAAGAGAAACCATATTTATTGTGAGAGGCTCCTCCTCTCTTACTATGATTACTTTCATCCCTTTCATTTCTCCCAACTGATGAACCTTCCTTAGCATATTTCTAATCATTTCCCTGCACATGTGAAGTGACTGAATGTGATGAATTATGTGATGACTTTGACTCAACCACTACTAATTTATCCTTCTATTGACTATCTTCAATCTCAGTGATCTTGGCCTTGGCATGATGGGCATGTGAGGCTTGGGATATAGGTTGTTGATGCAAGGGGGAAGCAGTATGCCAGACATAAAAAGGAAGTTGTTGAGGGTGATCAATATTTGGCCAACCATGTGACTATCCATAAGGAGGATGTACAACATTTTTCCAACCATCATGTTCTGGTCTAACTAAAGGAGCGAAAACATGGTTTGGGATCGGAATATTAATACTTAGACGAGGGTTCTTAGGCATAAGTGGAGGTCTATAGGCTTGTTGGCCACCCAAATTGAGGAAACATGTCTGCAACAACTAATTGAATTCTTCTGAATCTACATCAAAATGGATTGGAGCCTCTTATTACCCCTTTTCCAAAGACCTATTCCTCTACCTCTATTGTTTCCTCTCCTGCCATGACTTTCCCTACTGAAAAATCTCATTCTAATACACATTCACAAACATCAAAACTAAGGCATCATTAATCCATCATCTAAACATTTTTCAAAATAATAATTTAGACTTGGATCTATACACCACAATATATATGCAATAAATCACTATTAATTTCATGTCTTAGAGCTAATAATCACTTAGAACAAGGACTTAGAAGGGTTCTCGGGATTCCACGATTGGGATTATAATGAGCAAAAAATGGTAAGTATGATACGGGAAATGCAATATGGATTGTTCATTTACCATAACTAGCTCTACCAAATTATTACACTCACATGAACATATTTAGGTATAGAACAATGCAAACATCAAACCAACTGAACACCTCTTAAAACTCATATAATTCTGCTATGAGACACCTCATACAATTTCAATTAAGGATGGGATTGAAACAAGTACTTGGGATAGTGAAAAGGGATTGTAATGAACAAAAAATGTTAAGTATGACGGGAATAAAAATGGACATGCTTTCATTACAATTTTCTCCATCATTATTCGTATTTTATGACCCCAACAAGTTGATTATAATTACCATACAAATATAGTGTTCAATCCATAAAGTTGGCCTCATTTCATTATCCTTTCATCAAATTATTCATTTAAAACATAGTTAAAAAATGTCTTACAACAATTTGAGTATTGCCCGAATTCATTCACAAAATACTCATAGTCGCATTTCTGGTGTTATATATTATTTGAAATGATCAATATCCATGTATTCACCCATTTCCATATTTAATTAGATCATAGTATATTACTTCCCAACGTTGAATGTAAAACTTCATGTAGGAAACACCCAACATATCAACAAAGGCATCGAAACATCAATCAAACAAGCTCTCGTATATTAAAAATATATTTGTCACTCATCAAATCTCATTCAAGTGCACACAGGTTCCATTATATACATAGATATGTCCAGAACTAATATCGAAATAAGCATTTGTTTTGCAAAGGGGTGAGACAAATGCGTCAGGCATCAAATGCAACAAACAACAACATACAAGACTATTTTGTTGTGACTGTAATCGAATCCAGGGTAGGAAAACCAAATTTCTTTTCCACTGAATATCATTGCAACGAAGGGTGAGTTGATTAAAAATTCCATTAGCACACTCCATTTTAAAATTTTGGTTGCGGTAGAGACATCACGAAATGACAGGGTTTGAACCCTTGTTTAATTAAAACATAATATTTATCATTTGAGGTCGAATGGATCCTCCCCAAATTGTTTCAAACTTTGGTGTGACCTCTTGCATAATATCCAGATAAATGTTGTCCCCTTTTTAACTATTTCTTATACATCTCATACAACTTGCATGATGACAACCAAGTTGACAAGGGTTGCGAGTGATAATGAAACAAACCAACAACAAACCCCAAGTATGATGAAGGTTTTAACCCTATCAACTCATGACTCAAACTCGATTAGGTTTGCGAGTAAAACCCATGAAACAAATTTTTAATTTCAATAAGGGTATGCATAAGGTCGTAGGACGCTACCATCTAGGGAATAAATTATGCATAGTGTGCATGTAACTACTAGCACGCGACACTAAATACCCAAATCCAATAAACACCAGACCTTTCCCTTTCAAATACTTTATAGACAGTCGTAAACCAACCAATCGACATGGTAAATGTGTAATCAACAATAAAAAAAAATATCAGTCAAAACTATCAACCAGACCATTGGAGCTTCCATGCATGCAAATTTTTAAAACCATGAGCAAGATAAATTCTTTTCTTTTCTATAAATCAAAGCAAGAAAGCATCTAACGCGAGCACAACAAGTATTCACAGATCTAGACATAAACTATTTATCAAAAACTACATTAGATGATAGGGAAACGAATCCTTGGTACCTATTGTTGTGCAAGTTAAATGGCGCCTTTGAGTGGTTGCAACAGTTACCATAGCTCAACCTTCCTCTAGACCACTATCGAATGAACTGAATTCCAAAACTCAAGGTGGTAACCTAAACAACAAGTTGTTTCACTAATTGTTGTTCACGTCGTGCTAGGGTGACAACCAACATTAATCACCACTAAACCCAAGGCAAGATATGCCAAAACCTCAAGCAACCGATGGGTGCCAAGTATGCGCCAACTCACATTAAACCACATGAAACCAATGCAACCACCTACCACATATGACTGTTGACAATATCCAATATCCATTATATGCTCAAAAGTAAATTTCCCACATGCATCGAACGTATTACAATAATTATCAATAAATCGAGGTCATGGACGATGTGTTTATAATGTTTGTATGAAATATGCATTGGAGTGAGGTATATAATATATGTTGTAAAGGACATCCCATATGTGTTAAGAGTTTGAAGTTTTTACCATATGTAAACCTTTGAACCACCACCTTTATCAAAAACCAAGATCGTTATCACATGGACCATGTTCTTGCAACTTGTGTAATATACATTGGATCGTATACATAGTCAATGAAATATATAAGTGATGCGCTAGGCATATATGTATATAAAACACATTTTATATAACAAGCCACAAAGATAAATTCATCAAGTGCATCAAGTAGTAGTGAGCCAATGAATCATGTCAAGACATTTACCAACATTAAACCCTTTTTACCATTTGAAGCCCTGAATCATCAACAACAATCATAACTTTACTTTAATGATGATTTTATCCAACACTAATGTCTTTAAATTTTTGAAAATCAATGCCAAAAGAAGAAGAATATTTTTAATCATCATTTGAAACCACCACTGTTATCATTCATTTTCGTTGAGATCTAAAACCAAGCTCATACCAAATAATCAATATACAGGTCATCCGTAAGCATCCAAGACAACCATCAGTGAATATAGAACTAGGTGACTTCTTCTTCGAGGGACTCTTTTAAGTTAAGTTATTATAGACATT
>SNQJ01S0007523.1:309215-320329 GCA_010110895.2 Picea sitchensis | reverse complement strand
TGGGTTTTCTTCCCCTAGAGGTTTTCCCAGGATAAATGTTGTGTCTCTTGTGAATGTGTATTTCTCAGTGATCTTGTTCTTATTATGCTCTTATCTAATGAAATGCAAAGAACTATAATAATGGCATAAACATTAACAATTTCATGGTTTAGCAAGTTTTTATAGAAAGTTCATTAGAGACTTCAGTGGGATTTGTGCACCCATGATGGATACAGTAAAGAAGCGACACAAGTATTTTAAATGGACAGAGGAGGTTGAAAAGAGCTTCAACATATTAAAGGGGAAGATAACGGAATGACCAATTCTAGTCTTGCCAAATTTCGAAAAGACATTTCAGGTGAGATGTGATGCGAGCGGAATTGCGATAGGAGCAGTTTTGAGTCAGGATAACAGACATGTTGCCTATTTCAGTGAGAAGATGAATGAGACTAAGAGGAAATACTGCACATATGACAAGGAGTTCTATGCCATAATTCAAACATTGAAGAAATGGAGACATTATCTTGTCCCAGAATAATTTGTCTTGTACATTGATAACCAAGATTTACAATTCATAACCCGACAAGAAAAATTGAATCAGAGGCATGCAAAATGGGTTGAATTTATGCAAAATTTTACTTTTGTCATAAAACATATTGTTGGGAATGCTAACAAATTTTTTGATGCATTAAGCAAGAGATGTTTAATTCTACAAGAATTCCAGGTGGAGACCTTGGCGTTTGAACACCTTAAGGATATGTATTGTGATGATACAGATTTCAAGGAGGCCTACGAAGCATGTACAAGCCCTATACTGAGAGATAGAAGTCATTGGACAGAGTATATGGTTTAGGAAGGATTGTTGTTCAGAGGAAATCAATTATGCATACCAAGATGCTCAATGAGGGACAATCTTCTGAAGGAGAAGCATAGTGGAGGATTGGCTGGACATTTCGGCCATGATAAAATGTTTGCACAATTGAGCAGTTCATACTATTGTCCAGGTATGAGAACAAAGGTGATAAAGTTTGTAAACAGATGTAGGATCTACCAACATGCAAAGGGGAAAAGACATAACATTGGATTGTATCAACCATTGCCAATACCAGAGAGGCCTTGGGATGCAGTAAGCATGGATTTCGTGTTGGGATTGCCAAGAACACAAAGGGGATTCGATTCCATATTTGTTGTGGTGGATAGGTTTTCAAAGATGGCACATTTCATCCCATGCCAGAAGACCAGTGATGCAACACATGTTGCAAATCTATTTTTCAGAGAAGTTGTGAGACTTCACGGTCTACCCGTTAGTCACTTTTGGAGGATTTTGTGGAAGAAAATGGGGACATATTTGTCCTTCAGCTCATCTTATCATCCTTAGACAGATGGGCAGACTGAGGTGGTAAATAGAAGTTTGGGGAATTTATTAAGGAGTCTAGTTACTGAACATCATAACCAGTGGGATCAGATTCTTCCACAAGCAGAATGTGCATACAATGACTCACCAAACAAGAGCACTGGAAGGAGTCCATTCCAAATACTCTATGGAATGCAACCCAGGTGAGTGTCTGAATTAAGGGACTTGGAACAAGGAGAGATCAGAAGCGCTGGAGCAGAGGATTTTTTTGTTCAAATGCAGAGACTCTGTAGTCAGATCAAAGAACAATTACAGAGTTCTAACCATAAATACAAGCACAGAGTTGATTAGCATCACAGAGAACTTCAATTTGAAGTGGGATATCAAGTTTATCACATCTCAGGAAGGAAAGGTTCCCTAGGGGAACCTATAACAAATTGAAGATGAAAAAGATAGGACCCTGTAAGATCTTGAGGAAGTTTGATGCAAACGCCTATGAGATCGAGATGCCAGTGGGTGTGGGAATTTCACCCATATTCAATGTTTCAGACCTGTACCCTTACAAGAAAGATGACACGGAAGGATCAGAAGATCAAGGAAAAACTCAGTGGGAGAAACAGATGCATGTGGCAGAAAAGCTGCAAATGGAGAAAATTTTGGATCAGAGGATTGGCAAAAAGACCGGGAGGAAGACTTATTTTGAGTATCTAGTCAAATGGAAGGGACACCCAATAGAAGATGTCAGTTGGGAAAATGAAGTTGTTATCCAAAGGCAGGGAAAATCAGTAGAGGAGCTCATGGATAGGAGTCCATGAATTTTTGTCAAGGGGAGTATGATGCAGGAGCATCATTGGCAAGCACACAGAGGTGGGACCACCCAACACATGAGAGTTCCTATGGAACTTCAACGTGAGCAGTCACAAATGATTTCGGGATCCGCCTCCACTCAGCACCGAAATTCACCTTCGGAGGCACGCTTGAACCGGTGCCGGATTTTTCCCTTTGAAGCGAGTTTTTGAAATTGTAAACAGAGCAGAAGTTTCCACTTCGGCTCTGGAATACGACTAGACTAAGATAGCATGGGATAAGATTTAGAGTAGGAAAGTATCCAGGGGAAACCCTAGGAACATTTTGAGTTATGTAAAGGTTTGTAAGCCCAATTAGCGGCAGTATAAAGGAGGAAGAGAATTGTAATACAGAGAAATCAGTTGTAAGAGAACTGCGTTGGAGCAGAAAATCTCAATTTTTGCACTACTGTAATTTGTATGTGTATGTAGCCAATGGGAACTTGTGAATAAAACAGAATGGAAAATTGACCCAAATGTGTGATGTTTGGAATGTGTGCAATTTCCCTGTTATTTTCTGTTTTATAAACAAGTGAATGGAACTGTAAGATTTTGGCAGTTTCAATTGTTTCTCTTCATAGGAATCTCTGTAAGGTGTGCATCGAGCCAGAGAGAAGCACCGTGGACCTGGGTTACAGAAATCCCTAAGATGCAAGGAGTTCGCGAGAGATCGAAGTCTGAACCAGACAAAGCTCAGGAGGGTTAACACTTCGAAAGGTGTTGTCGAGACCAGGGATTTATTCCCTGGAAGGAGCGAAGATTGAGTCGTCGCAGACTTAGAAAATCTTCTAAGTCGGGATCGAGTAAAAGCTCAAGAGGAAGAACATCGTCGAGCATTAGATCTATGTGGAAATTCTCGTGGATCGTCCGATTGGAAGAAGGAGCACAGACTTTAACGCTGCGTAGATCTAGGTGAGGGGAGTTCAAAGATCTGAACAGGCGGTGGAGAGTCCTCGAGGAGGAACACCGAAATCTCGCAGGCCGTTGGATCAGGTGGAGCTGTGAGGAGGTTCACGGAGATATTTTCTTGATGCCCATTTCGTGACTTCGGGTACCATGAGTTCGAGAGATAGAGGATCTTGTCTTTCAGAATCCTCAATCGTGAAATCGTGAAATCGTGATTCGACCGAGACCGTCGATCCCAAGGATATTTTTGAACCATTGATCAGACGCCAGGACATTTCGGCATTTCGGCTTTTTGGCGACCGGAGACTCCAAGGAGCAGAGACATCTCCTTGTATCCTGATTTCGCGAAACGCGAAATCCTGAAGGAACAAGCGCCGGGACATTTCGGTATTTCGGCCACCAGGGGTCCCAAGGGGCAGGGAAATCCCTTGAAACCAGATTTCTCGAAATCGTGAAACACAAAAACCCGAAGGAGTAGGCACCAGTATTTCGACATTTCGGCAACTGGGGGTTAGAAGAACAAGGGACAGGATGCTTGACTTGTGAAGTCCCGGTCCCCGATATTTCGGCATTTCGGCATTTCGGCAATTTCGAGGACAAGTAGCCAGGGTGAATTGCGTCAAAAATCCCGAAGTCGTGAAACGCGACGTGTCTTTGGAGTACCCTTTCGGGATTCGGTATTTCGGCATTTTGGCAACCAGGGGTTCCAAGGGACAGAGATATCCCTTGAACCCAGATTTCGCAAAACGCAAAAACCCGAAAGAATAGGCGCTTCGGACCTTTCGGCATTTCGGCAACCAGGTATTCCAAGGAGCAGGGATATCCCTTGTACCCAGATTTCCCGAAATCGCGAAACTCGAAATCACGATTCACAAAAATCAAGAAGGATAAGTGTGCGGTCATGGCTTTTGGTCGAGTGTTGTGGGAGCTCACGTTTAGCACGTGGAAAATCCAACTGAGTGTTTGTGGAGGGACCTGTGTTCGTTCGAAGGGTTCCAGTTTGGAACCAAAAGAGCCATTTCGGCTCCGGAACCAGAAGATCCTGACCGAGAGGTCACGTAGCGCTTAGGAGGGATAGGGGGTCTGCATCACAATGTAGCTCTGTAAGTTGGTTTCTGCATTGTTTTATTAGGTGTTAGATTCGACCGTGATATATTGTGATACCTAGAGCTGTGTAAATCTCTTAGAGAACTCGGTATTCCATGATAAGTCGAAGCACATTAAGATCAAGCATTATTTTCTGTGTGATAAAGTCTA
Organism: Picea sitchensis; assembly: GCA_010110895.2. Taxonomy (NCBI): domain Eukaryota; kingdom Viridiplantae; phylum Streptophyta; class Pinopsida; order Pinales; family Pinaceae; genus Picea; species Picea sitchensis. The sequence goes on along the minus strand of SNQJ01S0007523.1, from coordinate 315,988 downwards.
GAAGGGAGAAGTAGTTCTCCAGTATATCTCCATTGATGAGCAGATAACGGATATTTTGGTAAAGCCTTTGTCCAAGATGAAAAGTGTGTGTACTTAAGGGACAAGTTGGGACTTGTGGAGATGACTTCCTTATTGGAAAGGGAAGTGATTACTCCCCGAGTTGGGAGGGAGCACTGATATGTTATTGATATACAGACAATCATTTTCTAGTTTGGAAAATGGTCCAAGTTTGGCAGTCACTTTCCAAGTGGTCCAAGATTCTTGATGGACAGTCATTTTCAAGTTTGGAAAATGGTCCAGGTTGGGTAGTCACTTTCCAGTCCAGAAAGTGGTCCAATATTTTTGATGGACAATCATTTTCTAGTTCAGAAAATGGTCCATAACGGACAGTCATGGTCCGAAAGATTGTTGGTGTACCATAGACAACAATTCCCCTTATGGCCAATGTGGGGGAATGTTATAGGACAGTCATTCTCCTTAGAAATCACTCTGAGAAGTGGTCAAGCAGAATGGTCTGCCTCTTCAGGCAGTCATTCTTTCGAAGTTCATAATTGTGAGGAGTTTCGAAGAATGGTCCGATGTAGGAGGTTGGTGTAGGACAGTCATTTCCATAGGAAATGGTTCGGACAGTCATTCCCTAGGGAAGACTCATTATTTCTTGGTTTCACTGTGAATCATGTCGGGAGAATGGCCCAGATAGGTTGAATGGTCCAGGTTCATCAATCAGGGACAATCATTCCCTAGGGAAGACTCCTTCTCTCCAGGTTTCACTGTGAATCGTGCCGGAAGAATGGCCCAGTTAGGTTGAATGGTCCAAGTTCAGAAATCAGGGACAATTATTATTCTATGCTTGAGAAGAATAGTCTAGACATCCCATGGTAAATTTTTAACTTTTCGAGGGAATATGCTCTTCCAGATCTCACAGATGTGAGTGGAAGAGTGGCCCAGATGATTTAGTTTGTATCATGACATTGTTGATATTAGATGATATGATTGTTTTGGAGATTGTATGTCTCTGGAAAATAGTTGTATGCTATTGTGGTGGATGTGATCCACTGGTAGTGATTATGTGTCACTGGTTAGTAGTCATGTGCTACTATGTGTGACAAACAACATGTTTGACAACTATAAGAATATCCAGTATAAATAGGATAATACACAATAACCCATTAAGGATGGTAAATATAATTGAATGATAGATGATATGTATACAATGAGAATGAGGGCTCGCTTATATACCCACACATGGGTGCCCTTACTAACAGTCATGTCCTTTGAGACATGTMTTTTCATTATTACTAACTATTATTTATTAATTTATTATTTAATCATTATCTATTTATATCTTATTTATATGTATATTTATGTTCATAACATTGCCTTCCTCTTAAAAATGTTTTGTCCTCAAAGCATACTTATGGAAGACTTATCTCTTGCTCTAGCTTGTAATAGTGTCTCTTTATTCTTCATCTTTAAGCTAGTGATCGTTGAGGACCTGAGACGATAGGATCTTTTAAGTGTTGATCAAAATGGTTGAATTGTAAAAGAGTCTACCCACCCTAGTCCGATATTTTGTAGAACTGCGTGTTTATAGGGTTCTTGAAAGAAACTTGATGTATTTTGACTCTTATGATAGGATCTACTTTGAGCACCACTTGTACTAGAAGTAATATTCTTCGGAATATCTATCATTTCCTTCTGTTGATACATTGATTGGTTGAAATATCTACTTTTGTGATTAGGATGTCGATAAGGAATCCTTGCAAGTTGATATTTATTTCTTGCATCTTTTTCTTGATTAACTTTTGGAATTGAGTCTTCTTCATATCTATGTTTTGTTTGTACCTTAACATTTGAAAAATTCTTTACATCAGTTGGATTTGCATCCTTTTGAGTTGTAAGGTTGATTGGGTTTGTCATCGTTTCCTTATCGACTAATGATTTTTTGTGATCTATCTTTTCTTGTAAAGTCTTCTTATCATGCTTCAAATTTTTAATTTGTGTTAGTAAATTTTTATTATGAACCCTTAGGTGTGAAATTTCTTCTTCATCTTCTGATTTGCCAACTTTATTTATAATATTTCGATTCTCTGGCTTTTCATCTTTCATCTTTTTAATTTGTTCAAGCAGTTTTTTATTAAGGTTCTTCAAACAAGAAGCTTCTTCATCCTTTCCTGATAATTTTTTCCCGAGATCTTGATTCACTTGCTCCAACTCCTAGACACGTTGTTTTGTATCCCTTGACCTCTTAATTTGAGTAAGTAGTTTTTCACTATGATTTTTTAAGCGAGATATTTCTTGGTTTTTATCAGCAATAACTTCATCATATTATTTTTTCATCTTTCATATCGAGTTATGATTATCTAGTAGGATCACCTTCGAGATATCTTTAAAGTCTTTTAATGAAGGTGTTATCGATTTTGACCTCATAGTAATGTCTTGCAATTTTTAACGTTTTAGCAGTGGAATGTCTCGCAATTTTCTCTTCTTCTTCTTCTGCGCTGAATTTTTTTTATTTTTTTTATTTTTGACTCTGGTATATGGTAGCGGAATTACCCTTCAACAGGATTTTGAATATGGCCAAGGGCCTAGTTTTGGTCAAGGACCAGAAGTAGAGAAACTCTGATAATTTTCAGTGACTAAGAGCCAAATAAAATTTTCTCTAATAAGAGTGTGGCCAAAGGCCAAGATCAAACTCGCTCTGATACCAATGTGACAAACAACTTGTTTGACAACTATAAGAATATCCAGTATAAATAGGATAATACACAATAATCCATTAAGGACAGTAAATATAATTTAATCATAGATGATATGTATACAATGAGAATGAGGGCTTGCTTATATACCCACACAGGGGTTCCCTTACTAACAGTCATGTCCTTTGATACATGTCTTTTCATTATTAGTAACTATTATTTATTAATTTATTATTTAATCATTATCTATTTATATCTTATGTATATGTATATTTATGTTCATAACACTATGATTGGTTGTGTGCCACTAGATAGTAGTTGTATACTACTATGAACGGACATAGTTGTGTTCTATTGGATGGCGTTGTTCTTATTTTCATAGAGACTATCTAGTTGGATAGTGATGATGGTTCTCGTTATTTGATCATGAGATAGCCTATGTGGCTATGATGATGCTATCGGTTGAATGGTCTATTTGTGCTCAAGAACATTTCCCTTAATACCTCCCTAAATAGGAGGGAGTGTTGATATTATGGTAGCTTCAGGAGGTATTAACCTCTATGTGTAACCTTTGACGAGTCTAGAATATTACAGGAAGTAATAGAAACCCTAGAAGGTATGGAAATAATCTTAGAAGACAAGTCAACTCAAGATAATAATTTATATTAAATTATTATCCTCTAGAAGTATAAGTCAACCTAGTTAGGTCACTTGGAGGACTATAAATAAGAGGGTGCTAGAGTTCATTTGTCACTCTCACACACACAACTTCATAAGGACAAGTGGTGTGCATGACTGGAGGAGAGTTGCAGTTGCTACAATGGTGACTTGGTATTTGGTTATGGTTGGACTTTCTACCTGGTTATTGTTTGGACTTTCTGCTTTGTACGCTAGCTTTGGAGAGAGAATGCTACCTTAGTTGGTTATTGGTTCTAGGGTTTTCTTCTGGAATTATTTTTTCTGTCAAGGTTAAGGTGCTCGGGGGTGGCCTTCGTGCCTATGGTTGGGTGACAATATTGCTATATTGTCTGCGGTGAAACAAGCACACCTATTTTTTCTAACAGTTAATACCTCCCGCAGCTACCAAAACATCAACACTAACTTGGTCCCATTCTTAGCATTTTATTTATAGGATTTGTTGTAACACATGTATTTTTACCTTCTAGAAGAGTCTCACGTAGTAGTTTATTTTATTTCATTTCATCTTCTCTTTAGTTCCAATTCAACTTCTCTATGCATTACCTTCACTAATTCACTTTCATTGAGTTCCTCCATAGGCCATACCTATCTCAATATATGTGCAGACTTCTTCTCTATGCTTTATGCAATCTACTATGACATCATCTACATAGTGCCATGCTTTGCACCAAACTCCTTGAAACCTATTTAACTGCATCTAAACCTTCACTATATGTGCCATCATCTTCCATTTTTTTTTCTTAGTATATTTCACAAATAACTTATTCCAAACTTCCTTCTTCCTTTTGCACTCATTCTATGCGTCTCCATTTGATATGCATTACTCAATGTTACTATCAAACTACTCAACCTAATCTATATTTTTCATAACCTTTTATGGGACCATGTCTGATGCTCCTACATCAAATTCCCCTTGCAAATATAAACTTGCTCATCCTTAAGAAATTCCTACACTAATGGTCATTCATCAACCTTATCTTTCTATGCACTACTCAATGTTACCATCAAACTACTCAACCTAATCTATATTTTGCACGACCTTTTATGGGACTATGGATGATGCTCCTACATCAAATTCCCCTTACAAATATAAACTTTCTCATCCTTAAGAAATTCCTACACTCATGGTCCTTCATCAACCTTCTCTTTCTCCTTGCAATTTGTGTATGCTCTCTTCACAAATCCAAGTGCTTTCCTCAACTACTCCATCTTTCCACTTTGTCCAATACTTATTATCCACTCTAATGTATGTCTCCAATGCTTTTTCATCTAGCTCCTTCAATTTTTTCAGTATTCTTCTTTGGCATTTCACTACACCAATCAATCTTAACCATTTTTTTTGTTGCATCAACGTCAATGGTTTCTCTATATTCATATGGATTGGAAATGCTTTGAGAAACTCCACTTGGCGTGTGTTCTCACGAAACTCCCTCTTTTATCTAACATGGACCAATATTATTCACGTTGAACTTGTTACACACAGCCTTAAGATATTGTGTTTTTCTCAAATGTATCATCATCTTATATCAAACATCAAAGGCTTATATATTCTATATCCATATTTATGCTTCTTATTCTCTTCATTCTTCCATCTCATTTGTTCTAAGAATGCTTCTACATAGTCACATCTATGCACCTCTACTAGAAAATAAAATTAACTAAGTCAATAACTCCTTGCAAGTTATGTCCATACATAATCTCAAATGTTGATTTCCTAGTCAACATGTTCATAGAACTATTGCATGCAACTACATAATCACAAATGGTGATTTCCTAGTCAACAAGTTCATAGAACTAATGCATCCAAATGCGTAATCACAAGCGGTGATTTCCTAGTCAACATGTTCAGAGAATTATTGCATGCAAACTATCCCTATTCCAAAACTATATCCCATAGTTTCAACTTCTCTCTAAAAAAACACCTTCATAAATGAACCCCAAATTTTTATTCACACCTATGGCCTAGCCATCTATCTATCAATGATGCACCTTCATCCCAAACTTCTTGCACAAATTCCTCAAGAAATGTCTTAGAAACCTTGTGTATCTACTTGATGTGGTAGTATTTTGTAATCCATGCAAATATACCACTTCCTTGAAGAACAACTATACCCAATGTGTCATGTTGGCCCCTACATTTATATAGTCAGTTAATATGGAACACATTGAAAAACATGTAGATAAGGGTCATGCCTCCATTACAAATGGTGCATAATGAAAATCTATGATAGATTGACTAGAAAATCACAAGAAAGTGGAAGTAAAAGGCACATTCCCATTTTTAGTGGTAGAAAAGTGGTTGAGGATCATCAAAATGGTAGGAAGACAATTGTAAGATTCCTTGAGAATTAAAGATGGGTAGATGACTAGTGGCTAGAGACCCTAAGGTTTGTTGGGACCATATTCATCTGGACATGAATGTATAATTAGGACATTGGGGGTCATTTGAAAGGGTTCTTTGCATTGGTTTTCTAGGTTATTTTGTTGGATTTTAGTTTGTTGTAGTCTGCAATTAAAGTTTTCTAGTCCAACAGCCAAATTTTTAAGCATGTATGGTTGAGTATGTTATGAAGTTGAGACATGGACAATTAATGTAATATTGTTAATATTTTGGTCTACTACAAAATTGATCAATAAAATGTGGATGCAACTCCCTTCCAAATAGAATATTAAATTATACGAAACAAATTTCATGTAAGACATTAACATCTGTCACTTTGTATCTCACAATGAGTATCCAATAAAAATTTATTGCACACTATGTCATCACTTTACAATAAAATGTTATTGGACACTTGTCATCATTTTACAATAAAATTTTATTGCACACTATGTCAACATTGGACTCTCTCATCTTTATGATGGGTCATCCTATGTAATGTCCCCATTTTGGGACATTATAACATTACAACATTTCAAAGTGTTATGCCTATGAGTAGCCAGATAGGGGTGAAAGAGATTTCGAGAGATATTGAGGGGTTTATTTGGGCCTGACTTACATCGATCATCATCAGGATCCATTCCACACAGCTGGGCTTTGGTTTCGTTGCATTCCGACGATTTTCGTAATTTTGAGTTATTATGGGTCATATCTTAATTAAATTCACTAAGAAGGTCATAATGGGCATATTACTTGGAGAAACCTCTTAGTGAAATAGCTCATCGAAATCAGGAGGAAGAGCACTACAGGATAAGATGATGAGAAGTGATTTTCAGTGGTCGGAGAAGCCATCAGGATGGATAAATCGCTTTTTAGAGGTAAAATGGTTAATTAATTAATTAATTAAGTGATTTAATCAAGGAATAATAAAATAAAGTAAAAGTCACTTGGAGGGAAAAGGTCAACAACGAATTAGGGTTTCGGGAAGCTATAAA
>SNQJ01S0007523.1:256240-289238 GCA_010110895.2 Picea sitchensis | reverse complement strand
CACTTAACCTATAAAACATTGAGCAGAAAGTGGGATGACTGTTTGTTGTCCTAAAACAGCAAAAGAAGACAGCCATACATTTGAAACTTAGAGCCATACTAAGGTCAAGGACAGACCTTAGATGGCAGCCTCATAGGACCTCAGATAATTTCTACATCTTGCAAACCATGTTTACCCAAAATGTACTTGATTGTTCCTGATTAGGGAAAGTTTCAAATTTATTAAAAAATATCTTACCATGAGAACCATTCCTAGCCAGCACCACTATCCTTGATAGGGGGGAACATCTCCATATATGAAAGACTTTGAATCAAGCAGGTCGTTCAAACTTCAACCATTCCTTGAGGCCTAGCCTTGTCATAATTTTTGCCTAGTTTATGAAGCATATCACCCCCAACCCCAAACTTAAAACAGTCCACATTTATGATTCTTGCAGTCCATGTTTACCCAAAATGTACTTGATTGTTCCTGATTAAGAAAAGTTTCAAATTTATTAAAAAACATCTTACCATGAGAACCATTCCTAGCCAGCACCACTATCCTTGATAGGTGAGAACCAGTGTTGCAAACATCGACATCAGCAAAATATCACCGAGGGTCCAAAAACGAAATATCGGCAACATCAGGGAAAATATTGGAAAATATTGGAAAATGTTGTAAGAATGAAAAACAATGTTGTAAGAATGAAAATATCGGAAAATATCGCCAACCCTGATTTTGAAGATAATATCGCCAACATCGCGATATGATCGCGATGTTGCTAACACTGGTGAGAACATATCCAGTATGAAAGACTTTGAAGCATGCAGGTCGTTCAATGATTCCTTGAGGCCTAACCTTGCCATAGTTTTTTCCTAGTTTATCAAGCATCTACATATAGAAGAATAGGCAAGATTTCCAATAGCCACAAAAATTATAGACTGCATACATGCATTAACAAATCCAAAGTTCCTCTGATGGTCAAGCCTATATTAGTTCAATGACTCATTTGACATAGTTAGCATAAGTTGCAGGCAAAAGTGAACCACAAATATAGGTTGATCTAGAAAAGTAAAGTGGAAGTATAGGTTGCAAAGGTATGACAAGGTCAAGTTGCGGGCCACTAAAGTACCACAAGGATACGTTGTAAATTAGATAGGCACAGCAAGGTTGGGTTTCAGACCACATAAGTACTACTGCATGGTTGGGTTGTCGACTTAAAAATCACAAGATGTGACTTTTAGGATGAAAGGGTGTCACAAGGATTTGTTGGAAGCAAATGATAGTAGAATGAATGATGGATAGCCCAAATGCAGTATAGCATAGGGACACCTGGGATGGGGAACGCATCCCTTACATTTTCCCGTCACTGAGGACATCATTGTTTGGCAAGGTTTGCAAGGGACATCCTAAAGGACATAAGGGACATATCTCACATCCCCACAACCCCAAAAAAGGAGATGCCCAAACATCCCCTACTTAATAGGAGTTGCATATACTCCATGTATAGACCATTATCTCAAATAGATAGTCAACCCATAGTCCATCCATCATTGTGAATCTATGGTCATGGATCTCAGTCCCTGTCCATGGATTATTTGGATTCTTGAACATTGCCGGTAGTAAGGTTATAAATATGATGATACAACAAGCATGAAATACTCAAAGGAAATTAATAGATCTATAAAATTTAACAACACTTGGAGGGGGCAACCTCACAATACAATGCCACTTTGAAGGGGTAACATCCAATTACAAGTTCACAATATTTAACATGCCTCCAATTATATACAATGATGTTGATATGGATAAGATGTAGGTAGTGGTACGTGACACATGCATTTCCTCTTGATGATGTGGGCACAACACAAACCTTGTTACTAATAACCAAGGCTACTGGGAGTGGGAGCAAAGTGGGAAGTGGGAGCACGAAGTGCCAATGTTCAAAAGAATTCGAGAGTATGGACTGTTCTAGGAGTGTTTTTTAATAAAATATATATTTTTGTTGAGTTTTGGTACCTTGGGAAGTGGTCCCCTAGTGTTACTAATGTGCCTAACACTAAAGGGGGAAAAGTACCCCTCCCTCACTTTACATTATGTTATAAAGTCAAAGTGACTTTATGAGCTCATTAATCATAAAGTGACTTGGGGAACTTAAGTAAAGGGGGAGATCTAATCTCCACCCTTGATCTTTGTTGGCTAAGATCTAATCCTAGCCATTGGTTCCTAGGCTAGCCTAAGGATGAGGCTAAAGAGAAGAGAAGAGGAAAAAGGGGGGCGCATTGTCTCTTTGAGTGAATGAAGAGGAGGAGAGGAGAAGAAGAGTTGGATAAGGAAAGGAAGAAGGGCACGCACTTTGAGGAAGAAGAGGCGCACAAGGAGAGGGCACACTTGCTTGGAGATGAGGGCGCACTTGTTCTAGAGGTTGAGGGTGCACTTGTTCTAGAGGTAGAGGGCACATTTGAAGGGCATAGGTTTGCAGAGGAATAAGGGTGCATTGTTCAAGGACAAAGGGCGCACTCAGTCCAGAGAAAGAGGGTGCACTTCAAGGAACTGCAGGCACTTGTTTCATGGCAGATTGGGCAGCTAACTAGAGCTAAGTTGGCTTGTTATCTTTGCTGTAATTTTTCCTTCAAGATCCATAATAAATTTCCTCTTCACTGGTTTTCCCCTTGGGGGTTTTTCCAGGGTCATGTTGACCAAAAATTACATGTGTTAAATTCTTGTGGTTTGCATATTTCATTATCAGCATTTAAGTGTAAAAGATCTAGAGGTGTATTTCTTGTTTTAATGRCTGTAAGAAGAAGTGTATGGACAGCAAACCTTTCCTAAACTAACCTTCCAAACAGGAGCATTAGAAGAGCACTAAATCTGTCCTAAASGCAGCCTTAATCTCAGCAGGGTTTTCAGACCTGTTAGTGACTCAGAACAGACCTTTAAACAGTCCTAAATCAGTCACAGAAACAGACCTATGGTGGCAGCCTCAAGGAGCCTTGAAATTCTTCAATTTTATTATCTTTTGATGCATATATATTAAAAAAAAACGCATGCAAAATGTCAAATAGTTGCAAAGATTATGAAAACATAGATTTAACTACCGAATTAATGTTGATCATTAAAGCATCAACCATTTAGTACACACATAGCATCAGTCATCTAGTAGTTATAACTTAGAGCATTGTAATCAAATTATCAACAATAACATCAACCTTCAAGTTTCAACAATGGTGTACATGTTATCACTGGTGCTACCCTTATGGTTTATTTGACACTTGGCCAACCAGGGGGGAGGTGGCATTCATGCAATATGACTTGGCACAATCAGTTTGTCATGGCCCTTTCACTCTTTTCAGCATATCAGATGGATTGGTCATGTTTGTACCATTGGTGGAGGTTGCTTCAACGGCATATCATGTATTTTTCATCTTGTTGCAAGTGCTTTCCCATGGTCAATCATTGTTGAGGAGACCATTTACTGTTCCCCTTTACTCATGATGTTCTTCTAGTCACTATGCTCACTTGGTCATTGCATGGTGGGTTCAAGTCTTATTCCTATTTGTTGCATCTTCTAGCATGGTGGGATACTTTCCTAGTGATTTTCTAGATGTTATTCATTTCATTACCATCCATTCATTCTAGCATGGTGGAATACTTTCCTAGTGATTTTCCTAGATCTTATTCATTTCATTACCATCCATTCATTTTTAAGTTTTAAATAGGTTTCATCCATTATTTCATCAAATTTCACTTTTCCTTGACATAATCCACATTACATCCATATTCTATCATATTCCCATTCCTAGAGGGCACACGAGTCATTTAACCCATTTGCATATAGTTTTTCCCTCATAGTTTAACCTTTCATTTGGCACATTTCATTATTTTAGCTTTTTCCATGTGTGAACATGCCAAAGTGGTTTGCGATATTTTCATCTCTGATTAATTAAACGCAAACCTTAGATTGAGTGCTACATTATTGGCCTATTTTATTTATGGACTATAAGCCTTAATTGAGGCCTCACTCCCTAAGTTGTTTAAAAGGGAGAAAAGAAAAAGAAAAAAAGAAAGAAAATGGGAATAAAGTTTCACTAGGGAATGCAACTTAATGTTAATGTGGTACAACACTTGAGGGCAGCGCTCCCTCTTTGGCACACATGTTGAGGCAACCTAATTAAAAAAGTATTATTTGTTAATGGTTGGCCTCTCATGAACTCATTGGGCAATTTTAGACCCTTTTCACACTCACACGTGCCACCTTTTGACCATGTTTCATCCTTAGCACACATGTTGAGGAGGTGATTCAGCTTGCATGATTTTTGATAGGTTAGTTATGCATGATCCCTAGCCATTTCTCCACATTCATTCATCCTTATCCACATATCCACTTACCTTTTGACCCTATCTTCTTGGCACATTCCTCTAGGTTGTGCGCTCCACTAGATGTCCACTTACACCTTCGAATAAGCCCTGTTCACACTATGTTTTCGCCTTGATTGAGAATAAAGTGATTTGGAACTAATTTGCCCTACCTTGGGGAGTGGTTACCCACTTTCCTAGGGCACACATCCTTTCATGGGGAATATTTAATGGTTAACTTACTTGATCAATGTGGACCCAATGCACATTCTTGTATGGATTACTATTTTGAGATGGTTGTTGAGCCTTGGACACCACACTTTGGATCACTTATGCTATTCTTGGAGAATTCTTGGAAGGTGCACTCTTCATGGAGACTATGTTATTATTTTTTGGAGAATGGTTGCAACCACTTGAGCTCTTTCTCCGAAGGCGCCCCTTTAGTGGAGAATACTTTATTCTTTTTTGGGGATAGAGCTTCTTGGGGTGCACCCTAGTTCTCTTGGGTCTCTTATGTGGAGAGATAAATTATTATTTTATGACCAACCCATTGTCAATGTCACATTATTTTATCATCTATTTGACCTATCAAACTTGATCACTTGGATATTATTATTTTATTATGAGGTGGTTGAGCTTATAACTCTATAAATTAGAGGCTCCTCTCATTTGTAATGGTTGTTGAAAGAGTGATCATTCTTTGGAGCAATAAAATTTCTCTTATGTGCATATATTGGAGATCTCTTTGTTAATGTTATGTGAGGCTTGTATTGAGTTAATTGTTGGAGACTAAAGTTTGGGAATTCCCTGCAAGCAGCTAAGCCAAGGCCATCTAAGTAAGAAAACAACTTCAAGTGGTGGAGATCAATTAGGTGTGAATTTTCTCTCTAATAGCTTGTTGCTTGTTTGTTTGTTTTCTCTTATGTTCTTCTTTATAAATTAATAATAATTGGATTTGGGAGAATTTAAGCAAGCAAACCAAGGGTTAGTTTTGAAATCAACATCTTAGGAGTTATTTCCTTACATTTCCATATTTTAATTTTCAGCCAAATAGCGTTAGTGTAGCAATCACCTAGGCAGCTTACTAATTCTAGTACATTTTATAGAAACTTTGCCCTCTTGCATGAAGTAGATTGACTCCATTTTCCCAAGGAAGCTTTAGGAAACCAGTTGTACCCTTTCTCATCACCAAAAAACTTTATTTTCAGCCTTTCTTTATTTTTGTTTGCAATCTAGAAAAATTTATAAATTTCTGTTGTGAATTTATGCATTTTCTGCGTTTATTCACTTCCAAAATTTCATTTTCCAACCTTGTATAGTGGCCTAGGACCCTTAAAGTTGATCATAAACTACCCAAAAGGTAAATTTTCTACATTCTGGAAATTTAATTTTATTTCTGTTCTACATTTCCTGCATTTCCAGCACTAAATATAATGCAGAAATTTATATTTCCATATTGCATTTCAGTCTGAAAACTTCACTTCTAGATCTTAATTTAGGCTCATTTCACATATTTTGCACTCGGGAATTTATTTTCCTGATTTTTTTTATAAATGTCTGCACTCTTGCATCATATATAACACAGAAATTTCCATTTCCAGATTGAGCGTTTGAACTTGCATTTACAAATTTAAACTTGCCCAAATTTCAATTTTTCTTTGCAAATCAGAAAGTAATAATCATCATAACATCACATAAGCTCATATTTGGCACAAGTCTAAGTACATCACTCCTACTTATCCTATACTAGACTTACCACTGGTTTGTAAACTTCAGCCTTGTCTTCATCAAACACACAAAACAGATTTCAAATCAGATTTGACTCGAGTCCTTGAACACCTCACTCACACCTTAAACCTTGGACTTAGAGTTACCTTAGCGAATCCCCCCTTGAACTAGAGAAGAGCTAGCCTAAAGTGAGAGGAAGGGTTACTGTGGTGACAGTGGGTAGCCTTCCTAAGTTCAACTTGCGCTTGCACCTTGGTTGTTGGGACTTTTCCACCTTATGTGCTAGTTTTTGGTGTAACAAACGTAAATTGTAAGGCATTCATGATGAGATGCCAAGACATAAACAAAACTAAATGGTTTAGATGTAAAAGTGTTACAACAGATTTATTTGTCCACATAACCCAAATAATCAATGCCCGAGTAATTTTCTAATATTTGATCCAATTAACTATGGTTTGGATATTAATAAAAGAGGATAAACACTAACCCAATCAAATGAAGTCAGTATAGGCCTCAAAAACCTCAATGAGATAAATAACATTAGGTTTGATGATGGTCTCAAAAAGATGCATGTTCATTAGAATGTCTTGAATATGCAAATGGAAACAATGGATCTTAGGCACAGAACAAGTCGCATACCCCTTGCTAAGTTGGGTTTGGGAATCATTTGTTAGCTTAAATCTAGCACCCTTGAATTGAACCCCAAAGTAGGAATATGTTGTACTGATCTCCACCTCGCCTTCCTTGAAAAAGTAATAATCAAAATATAATAGAATGTTCTTAAAGGTACTGAAGATAATAACCTCAAACTTATTAAGGTTCACCACCATCCATCCATGGTCAAAGAATACTAGCAAGAGGGTCAAGCTACCCCTGAAGGCTTTCAGGGGAGGAGTCCGAGAGGACCACACCATCTACAAACAAGTGTAGTGCAATCAAGACATGGTGTAGAAGGCATCCATCATCAAAAGAGAGGTTCTCCCTAAGGTGTGTTTCTAGCTCTCAATGTATATCCCAAATAATGTCAGTGATAAGGGGCAGCCCTGCTTGACCCCAATGGTGCTCCTGATGAAGACAAAAAAACCTTGGGAAGTTAGAAGTCGTCCTATAACTATCTCATAGAGCCTCATGATAGCCACAATGACAGACTCAGACATACCAATGCCCCAAAATCTCTAGAACAAGGATTTCCTTTGGAAGCCAATAAAACAATGATGACATTGCATGACCATTGCCTAGCCTAGTCAATAATAACCCAAAGTGAAAATAATGGTCAACAGTCTAGTAGTTGTTCCTAAAACCTACTTGTCCTTTGGATCTGAGTTTATTCCTCGCAATTGATTTGAAAGCCACTTATTCAAAAAATTGAACTAGCCTACTACAAAATAAAAGACCAAACTATAGACATCTTTGCAAAATCTCCCAACAAAAATTCTAAGTGTAACTAAAAAGAATTGAGGGGAGCATTATGTTGTTGGTGTTTCTTTAATGTTAACATCGGTATTATGTTGTACTTAATAAGGTGATGTGCTATGTAATTGTGAACTAATTACCGAGTGATTATACACAAGACAACAATTGAATACAACTTTCAACTCATTTCTCTATGTAATACACGTACAAACATTGGATGCACTCACTCAGGATCCCTCTGGGTCAGCTCTGGGTTGGCTCTCATCGACTCCGAGTAGAGACTGATCACCATATCCCATGCTCTGATAGGGTCTGCCAGTTGTGTCACCTACAAGAGCCAAAGACAGAGTGGCACCTCATTTTTCGATGCACCATATACTATGAGATAAGAGGATGTTACTACTGCCTCTACAGAGACTCAAGGGGTTCTCTCTCTACTTTCTTTCGATATCAGGACCAGAGGTGTCTAGCTCTTTTCATCAAGGACATTCTCAGTCACAGATCCCATCTCTTACATCCCCCCCCCACCCGGGGTTGACTAGGAGGAATCAGGATCACCTCTTATTTCCATGCCCTTCCATCATATTGGAGTCACAAACGACAGTTCAAGCTCCAAAGTACTTCAGACTGTAGAGTGGTGATACCTCGAGTCTCCTCTCAACATCCCCACCTAGGAGATCGATCGATATGTTTGAGACCGGTTCGGAGGTGTAGGCCCATACATCTGACCACACATCCTCATAATTCTAGAGGGTTCCAGACGATTTCCGACTAGGGAACCTCTCACTCGTCGGATTGCCTCCCAGCCCCAGCAGAGCAGTCAGAGATCTATTCAAAGCTTCTTTCCTTCGACCTCGAATGGTAGAAGAACTAAGTTTCCTCACTCCTACATCCCCCCAGGGTTATGTAGCCATATCCCCTTATGGTACTCGAGGACGCCGACAATGAGCTAGTGCGACCCCTGTCGCCCCCCTCGCCATCGGTCATCATATCCAGGATACATTGACCTCATTGGCCTGATTTTCAGAGTTTCAGATATCTCTCCTTCAGCTAGTTTTGAGTTGTCCAACCCCTACTATGGACACTCCCACTTTGTATCACCGAACTTATGACACTGTTTTATACACTTTATTTTGGCTTTTACTAGGCATAGGGCTTAGCCTAGTCAGATATTTACCTAGACTGTACTTTCTGCTATTTTCTATATCTTTCTCATTTTATGGGAGTTGCTTTTGCACTCCTACATTGTACTCACACTGGATGTATCCTTCAGTCCCATTGACCTACTCTTTGTGGTCATTCGTTGGACATTAATAAAATTATCGTATCGTATCTTATCTTATCTGACATTATCGATACAATAAAGGGATGATTAACGGATTTGTGGAGCTATATGAGGTTCTTGACTGCCTAACTTCTTCAGCAAATCAGCTCAAGGACTTGACTAATAAAGTTACATCCAGCCCATATATAGAAAATGAAAACTGACTTTCAACCCCCCTCCACTATTTCTTTAGGGAGGGTTAGTGTTAGGGATGATTAAAGATGATTAGTTAGTATTGCCTGATGTGGTCGTTAGTTCTTGGAGGGAGATCAATGTGCTACCTTCACCCATTCGTAATGTATTTATCTGGAAAAATTGGGAAGATCCACATACTTCATTGGATTAATATTATACCCTATGAAAAAAGAATAATTCATGATAGACTGTCATGTAATATAAAGCAATGAAAACTAATTTTCAATGCCCCTCCACTATTTCTTCAAGGAGGGTGTGTTAGGGATTATTAATGATGATTAGTTAGAATTGCCTGATGTGGTCATTAGTTCTTCGAGGAAGAGCAAGTGCTACCTTCACCCATTTGTAATGTATTTATCTGGAAAATTTGAGAAGATCCACATATTTCATTGGATTAATATTATACCCTATGAAAAAAGAATAATTCATGATTGACTGTCATGTAATATAAAGCTTCATTACAACTAGATTATACTAATGGTAGAGCGGCTCAAAGTTGTCACATACAAAAAAACAGTATCTCAAACAACATTTGAAAGCACAATAAAGTAAAAATTATGACTGAATATTTTTCAAAATAACTGCATTTCATTAAAAACATCACTTTCAAAATAAATGCAAAATAGTTGTCATTATTACTCACCACTTTAAGGGAAGAGGAAGAAGATGGAACAGAAAGCATGAGTTCCTCATCCCAAACAGGGTTTAAATTGCTTGTTATGACCCGTGTCTTCACTGTCTGAAAAATTGACAAAAAATTATGGGAAAACAGCCAATCAGTGAAACGGTCTGATAATGTGTTCTAACATTTTTCTTCAATCCATTAAAGAAAGAATATCACAGATAACTGGTTCTAACATTTCTCTTAAATACAGTAAAGCATTAATATCAAAAATAACTGACTTGCTTCCCAATAGTCAGAATAACATAGGGATCACTGCTAATCACATCCCGGACAGCTAAGTTTGTTCCTTTCACAACTTTGACCTTTAGCAAACCCACAAACTCCATCATGCCAGCCTGTTGCAGAAAGATATTTATATCCACTGGTTATCAGTTAGGATTCTTCAAGCAACTTACAAGTGAAAGACCAGACTAGTTAACTTATTTTCTTACATCTTGGTATATCTTGCTTGAGAGTTTTTTCCCTAGTCCAGGGTTCAGTTTATTGCTAGAAGGCTTAGATTGAAAAGACGAGCTCATATTTGAAGAAAAGGATGAGCTTTTATTTGATGAAATGGAAGAAGCAATTCGGAGGCTGGGCTTTAAAAACTCTTGCAGTTCATACTTCTGCCTGCAAAAGAAAATTCAAATTTCAGTTTCCTAAAAATTCTCTATTAAAATAGACATGTATGATGCAAGTACACATAAAAGTACCTGATAAAATATGAGCGCTCTTCAGAAGGTGCTTCGGGTCCAGGTTTTTGAAAATTTTCAGGTAGAAAAGCTTCATATATTGCATTAGCAGCAGCATTTCCACCAACATCAACCATGGAATCAACTTCATCATCTGTCCAGTTGTCTAGAGTCACTGACAAAACCTGGAATCATCAAGGTGCACCTCAGAGAGAGAAAAGGCTGTATCCAATCATTTACTAAAAACAGGAAAGCTTTATGTTTAAACTTATCTATTACGGTTTAAACATCATAACATAAGAATTGCAAAATTGAAGAAAAAACCTGCAAATAAATAACTAGATGGCATATATGGCAATTGAAGGCGGAAAAACCACAGTATCACATTGAGAATAATAGTGGGTAATTTCTAAAGAATATACTAAATTGTTATATATTGTATACAAGTTTATGTTGTTGAGATTTGTACCTTGGGAGGTGTTTCCCATGTGTTTTATCCTCCTTAGCACATGAGGGAAGGTATAGTCACTTTGTACTTAGTACTTTTGTCTATTTGTACTTTGACTTTGGTTAAAGTGCATTTTGGTCACTTTTGGCAAAAGTGAACATTAAATCACTTTTTGGTGATTTTGGGAGACATGAGTAGACTTAGGGAACTTAACCCAAAAGTGGGTTTTGAGTTAGATTTGTTTGGTGAGATCTCATCCCTTCATTTGGATTGATCTCAACCATCTAATCTTAGGTTACCCTATTCTTGCCTAAAGAGGGGCAAAGGAGACAAAGGAGGGCGCATAGTTCATGGAGAGTTTTGCTTGCTTGATGAGGAAGACTCTAGCTATGGATGAGAGGTCAGATGCATGAGGATTGTAGGAGGAGGCCGCTAGCTTTCATTGATGGCAGCTTGGAGCAGCTTACTTCTATTATTTACTGGAGAGATTCTTCATTTGAGGAGGGCGCATGGCTTATTTGAGGATAGCTTATGGCTTCTAAGGTGCTATTTTCCTTTCCTCGAGGGATTTCTAGACATCGATTTCGCTGATATCAGCAGAGTGAGGACATCAGCTGGAGCTTCATCCTGCGGAGGGGTTTTCCATTCGCATCAGCGCTTTGTCGAGCGATCCGGCAAATATATGTGGGCTTAATTCCATCCCGAGCGCTTCGGCAAATTTGAGCTTGTATATCTTCTCTTCCGGAGTTGCTATTGTATCAGTTCCATCATTTATTAATGTGTTTTATCAGAATCCATATTTGCTTTAATTTCATTAGCATACATCTAGATCTAAACTCCGTTTTCCCCGCAATTTATCCAGTGGTCATGTTGACCAAAATACCGGTCTACAAATGCATGTTATTAGCCTTAGATCTGTCCATATTCTCAGCATAAAGATGTATTAGGTGTGTTGTGTTATTTGATATGCATGTACTAATTTCCTATGTTCAAAAACTGTAATATGCTAGAGCACTCAAATTGAGACTACAACCATAATAATCAGCATAAAACTAAATGGACCGCTGGCTGTTATAAAACAGCAGAAAATTAAAAGAAGACAGCAGAAAACTTAGAGCCCTTTGCTTGGTCAAAGACGTAATTCGCTAATAAACCGATAGGACCTCGAAAATTCACATGGTATCGAGCTTCGCTTATTGATTTTGGACAGTTTGGACAGCGATTTGTGTGGCTGCCACATACTTTCATTAGGCAGATTTTGAGACAGCCATTGACTTCTTCGCTGGGTTGACACTTCCTTCTGGCAGAATTTTCTTTGCGCTGGGATTTTTGGGCATTGAGACACCGAGATCGCCTTTCACACTCCACGCAGAGAGGAGGCTGATTGCTGATCTTTTCACACCTATATCTCCGCTGGGAGGAGGTCAGTTCACATTGTTCTTTCACACCCGCTTTGACAGGAGTGGATGCTGTGTTCCTTGGCAGAAAGCAAAGATCACCGGGATTGCAGATTACAGGATGTCGCGATCTCGATGCTGGTTGGAGAATAGGCTTAGTTGGGCCAGCAACTAGTCTTCTTTGAAGGCCGAATGGTCTTCGTTTCAGTGACCTCGAGCCATGGGATAGAAATGAGGCAAGAAATCTCTTTATTCCCGCGGATCGCCCCGCCTTTGGTATGCATTACGTGAAGAGGAACAACAAGGCGAAGAGGACGTTTTCAGATGGAGTCCGAGATCAAATCATACCCCATGTGACTCGAAGGATTCATGCATATCGATGTGGGCAGCTTTGATCGGCCTATATGAGAGCTCTAATGAGAGCCGGAATATGGTTCTTCATGATAGGCTCAAGAGCATTTGCATGCTCAAGGATGAATCAGTTACTTCATTTCAAGCAGATCTACTCTCGCATCGTGGACGAGCTTGAGCCGCTTTTGAGGTGATTGTGCTCAACTCTTTGGTGAGGCAAGCTTGGCATAGCTTCACCAAAACCATGGGGTCCATTCACAGGGCATTGTTGCCAAGGAGCATCTACCCACATGGGAGAGGATGGGATGACTTCGCTCAGGAGGAAATCAGATTAGCATCAGAGTCTCGACAGAGGCAGCAGCAGAGTGGTCTGGGTGGTGAGGATCTTGCTCTTGGGCAAAGGGCAGAAGAAGGCCTACCAAGTGGTCGGCAAGGTCCCAAGACTGGGGCCACTTCGTGAGGAGGAGGACAGAGATAAAGAAGTGGGTCGAGATGAAAGGTCACTACAGCGGTCGGCAAAGGGTCGTGGCGCAGATATGAGCAAAGCGAGTGCTTTGTTTAGCAGTTCGGCACTAAGGCGATGCTTGTCCTAACAAGAAGAAGAAGAAGGGTGGTACGGCAACTACAACAGAGGAGGCATAATTTCAGACATAGTTTTAGAGAGAGTGTGATTTCCTCACATACTGCACTTCACTTGAGACGACACCCAATATCTGATATATTGACAGCGGGGCATCGAGTCACATTACTAGTGTTCGAGAGCATTTTTCCTGACCTTTAGACCGAGGTCAGGATAGATATCTCTCTTTGAGATAACAGAGTTGTTACAGTTGCTGGATTGGCACAGTTTCTTTTAGGAGAGAGAAATTGCCACCTATATCGTTTACTGATCGATGTTCTCTTCATTCCAGGGATGAAGAAGAACTTGATTTCGTCTCCACCCTCCAGGATAGATACGGGTTTTGAGGTCTCATCTGGGGCAATCAGGTACTCATTTATCCCCTCGAGGTTGTCACGGTAGACTCGTGACAGGGATTGGAGGAGAGAGAGGGAGACTTGTATCGACTACTGTTTCAGCCACTACATGCAATGGTGGCTAGTAGCCACGCACGATGCTTCGTGGAGTTGTATATCGATGGCTCCTTCACCTACATCATGGGGCCTGGAGGACCGAGAGATTGTGATCAGAGTGCTGCATCGCATTGAGCATCGGATGTTTCCAGAGGGTGTGCTCGGGCAAGTTTAAGGCTTCGCTCTCGCCAGCGACGTTAAAATGTACCGATATCGGATTTAGTACACACGCGATGTAAACGGCGTCTCTAAGTCCTTGAGTGGTTGGTCGCGGAGTATTATCTCAATATTTATTGACGACTACTCGAGGAAGACTTGATCCTCTTTCCCTCAAGGCCAAGAGCATTCAGACGGTTCCAAGAGTTCGTATTCTCTTGTTGAGAACCAAATAAGAAAGAGGATTAAGGGTCTTAAGGCCTGATAACGGGAGAGCATTCCTCGACAACAGGACTTCTGCGCTCCAAGATGGCATCAGAGAGATGATCGCATTCACAACCCCACAGAACTGGTCAGCTGGTGAGGAAGAACCGGGTTGATACCGTGCGTACGATCTATGCCGCATGATCGAGTTTGCCTTTGTACTTCAGGGCGAGGTAAGTATCGCGAATGACCAGAACAGGAGTCCCATAGGATTTTGGGGAAGATGACTCCTAAAGAGGCCATCACTGGTAGGAGGCCCGATGTCGAGCATATCAGGATTTTGGATGTTCGACTTTCTCTAATGTCCCCTCGGACAGGAGGACGAAGCTAGACCATACCAACAGAGGGGATCTTAGTTGATACTGCAGGCGTCAAAGCCTATCGGATCTACATTCACCACTTAGGAAAGTGGTGGTGGTGAGCAGAGATGTCGATTTGAGGAGGATAGTGGCTTTGGCGAGATCACTTGAGTCGAGCCGAAAGCAGTTTTGAGGATGATGCAGAGTTGCCGATACCGAGAGAGTAATACGTTCTCAGCAGTCGATATTAATTCGCCTGTGTAAGTGATTATCATCATACAGCCTTCGCAGGTCACGTGACGCGAAGATGTTCACCGATAAGTACGATTTCAGAGAGGCCGACGTCAGATCGCAGAAAGGTTGAGGTTGAAACCCCGAGGCCATCACTCTTGGGCAGAGACCTTATTTCTCCATTGACCATCTTCCGTGGAAGAGATCGAGATGGTCGGTGGAGACTTCAAGGAGGCCATCATTGAGAATGTAGGGGAGCCTAAGAGTAATGGCCTCAGGACTCTGCGATCCTGAAGTCTGATTGGGAGCATACTTGGCACTAGTGACTACTATCGTGGATATTGAGCCACAGACTTTTGCCTGCGCATGGATCATCGTGTCCGAGAGAGGCCATGGTTGAGGAGTATGATTCCATTGTGCGCAGATGATGTTCTGGGATGTGGTTCCGAGGGTTGTGGGGAAGTCCGCGAAAATTTCTAGATGGTTGTATAAGATCAAGATTGCTGCAGATGGCGGCCGCGGGAGAAACACAAGGCTCGCTGGTGGCAATTCGGGCTCTCGCATTGAGGGAGTCGGATTATGATGAGACGCTCATCAGCTTTGCAAGATACACTTCCATCGACTACTGGCCGCTATCGCAGCAAAGAGAGATGGGCTGGCGATTCATCAGATGGATGTTAAAACCGTGATTTCTAATGGCTTCTATTGAGGAGGAGGTGTACATAGAGCAGCCCCAGGGCTTTGAGGTGAGTGACAGGAGACTCACATGTGCCTTCCGGAGAAAGGCACTTTATGGATCGAAGCAAGCACCCTTGTTTGGTACTCACTGATAGACACCTATTTGCTTCAGAAGGGCTTCGAGAAGGTTTATTGCTGATCCAAACTCTATTTCATCATTAGAGGTGAGGACGCACTCATAACAGATGTGGATTTGATTTGTTCATCATTGGAGTCGAGGATCTCATAGCTTAGTGCAAGCTGGGACTTGCATCGAGTTTGAGATGAGTGATATTGGATTGATGCACTATCACGGGTATGGAGGTATGGTGGCAAAAGAGGAGGGTCACATATTTCTAGGGCAAGGGAAGTATGCAACAGACATCTTGAATAGATTTCATATGGAGGGAATTTGCGCCTGTTCATTATCTTCCATGATCGTTCAACCGAAAGAAGCTTAGTGCTTCCGAGGAAATACCAGATGCCACATTACGTGCAGCTTCGATCGGTTCATCGATGTATCCGGTTAACACTGACCGTGATATATGGGCTTACGTGAATACCCACCAAGACATGGTCGAGTCAAGAGTGTCTATATGTTGTATAAAACACGCCTGAGATATGTTGCTGGGACATGGGACTTTGGCCTAGATTATGTCAGGGGAGATGGAGTTGTTTGGTTGGCTACACAGATTCGTGATCGGGCGATGCAATCGGGCCGACAGAAAAGCACCTCGTGGTGCCGCCGCTTCTTGGGTCGACTTGTTTCCTGGTTCACCGGGTTAAGTCATTTTCTTTGAGTTCCGTCGAGGCAGATTATATGGCGGCCAGTTAGGCCAATTGCGATGCCATTTGGCTTTGCAAGATGCCGGTTGGTTTATTTGGACAGGAGATGGCTCCAACCTTGATTCACTCAGGATAATCGAGGTTGTATAAAACTCTCCGAGAATCCAGTATTCCATGACTCCACGGGGCTATTACTGAGATCTGATACCACTTCATTCGAGACTGGTTTCAGAGAGGGGCACCAGCTATGACATTTCCACGATGATCGTGTTAGTATATTCTCACCTCACTACTAATTTGTGGCAAGCATGTCTTCTTCAGACAAGATGGGCTTGGTGGTGAGGAACACCTTCCTCGACAAGAGGGAGGTTGAGATTTGTACTTTGGGAGGTGTTTCCCATGTGTTTATCCTCCTTAGCACATGAGGGAAGGTATATCACTTTGGTAATTTTGTACTTTATGTTCTATTTTGTATTTGACTTTGGTTAAAGTGTATTTGGTCACTTTTGGCAAGTGAACATTAAATCACTTTTCGGTGATTTTGGAGACATGAGTAGGATCTTAGGAACTTAACCCAAAAGTGGGTTTTGAGTTCGATTTTATTTGGTGAGATCTCATCCCTTCATTTGGACTGATCTCAACCATCTAATCTTAGGTTACCCTATTCTGCCTAAAGAGGGGCAAAAGAGACAAAGGAGGGCGCATTGTTAATAGAGGGTTTTGCCTTCTGCTTGAGGAGGAAGACTCTAGGCCATGGATGTGAGGTTTGTTGCATGAGTATTGTAGGAGGAGGCCACTAGCTTTCATTGATGGCAACTTGGAGCAACTTACTTCTATTATTTACTGGAGAGATACTTTACTTTCCTGAGGAGAGGGTTACGGTTTTGGCAAGCTATTTCCTTTCCCCGAGGGATTTCTAGCCAATGATTTCTCAGATATCGCTTGCAGAAAGGAGTAGGATAAAGAAAGGTGAGCTTCATCTCCTCAGGAGGGCTTTCCATCTCGCACTACGCTTGTTTTCTGGAGCAGATCCTGGCAGCTTTACATGTGGGCGCACTCCATCCCGGAAAGTGCATTCTGTGGCTTTGAGCTTGTATATCTTCTCTTCGGAGTTAAGTATTGTATCTGGTTCCATCTTGTATTGTGTTTTATCGTGAATCATATTTGTTTTATCAATTTCATTATATACATCTAGATCTGAAACTGGTTTTCCTGGTTTTGTCCGTAATATGCTGACCAAAAAACACTCAGGTCTACAAATGCATGTTATTGAAGCCCCAGGATCTGTCCATATTTCAGCATAAAAGATGATTAGGTGGCCAGGGTATTTTTGGCATGCATGTACTAATTTCCTATGCCCGAAACTACATGCTAGAGCACCCAAATTGAGACTACAAACATAACAACTTATAACAATCAGCATAAAACTAAAATGACTGTTGGCTGTTATAAAACAGCAGAAAATTAAAAAGAAGACAGCAGAAAACTTAGAGCCCTTTGCTTGGTCAAAGACAGACCAAGAAGGCAACTGATAGGACCTGGAAAATTCACATATGTGCACCAGAAGTAACTCCATATATACAATAGAAGGGTTGGGTCAATAATATTAGAAAAAACATGTTATGATAACATGTTAGAAAATAAAGAGAAGAAGCCTTAATCATTAACCATCTAATAATCTTCTACGAGTATGCACTCTAGAATCTAAACATAAGGAAATCAAGAAAAATAACAAGCAACAAGAGCACCAAGATTTATAGTGGTAAAACCTCTACAATGTGTAGAGAAAAGATCCACTGTCGAAGAGGTCTCACTTTATTACTCTCCAAAAACTTGTTACAATAATTCTCCAAGACTCCTCAAAAGGAAACACATCTGCTATCACCAATATCGTTTTATTGATCATCAAGTCACATTACAATAAGCTTCCAAGGGTCCTCAAGCATAGATCTCATGATGTTCCACTATAATGGATGATTAAAGACCTTGTGAGCTCCACAATATATAGACCTCTATAGTGAGAAGACAACTCCACATAATGAATGTGGGATAAATAAAACTCACCTACCAAACCCATGTTAAGGCAGAAGGAGCCACCTGAGCACCTATTTCAAGTAACAAGAGCTATATAAGTGGTCCCATTGAGTCTATCAATTGCCCCATTACATGTACATTAATGTGTCATGAATGATAACCTTAATTGTTACACATCATAATGACACTAAGCACATTTATAAATCTGGCCACTAAACAGCATTACCACATATCCTAGCATTCTCCCTTAGTGTTGGCTAGGGGAACAAATACATATACACTGGGAAAAGGCATTACATTAGCATTCCCCTTCAATGGTGTCTCCATACATCCCCAATAAGTTGCAAAGAGATATGAACTTCGCTTCCATCAAGAACAAGAGGCAGAGTGAAACAATAAAAAATGCCATCAGCAATCAAATCTTCAATAGGTTAAAGACGGACAAATTCACTTCCATTAAGGACCAATGTAAGCACGACCAACACTAACAATACCAACCTGCCCATGATGAAGTGCAAACAAACTCAAAATGAAATGTCACTCTGTAAACTACCAGTCTCCAAAATCTTCACATAAACCTTTCCAAAACCAACAAAACAAACAAAGAGTCCAATTGCAAACCTATAGCCTCTAAAGAACAACTTCACATGAACCTCTTTGAAATCAGTGAAGCAAAGCTGCAAACATAAAGAAACTGTTTCAAGTGTAACAAACCCTATGCACAAATCGTCAAGGCAGGAACTCCATGTTCAAAGAACAAACTCTCCAAAAGGGCATAGACAATGACAAGTGATATAATAAGCTATAAGAGTCAATGATCGACAAGAATGTTCCAATCACACAGACCAAGCACCTGAAGGCTGACCATGCCATTAATATGGTCAAAAGTCTCAATAAGTGCTCCAAACACCACATGCAACAAGATGGTCTTCCCATCACAAATGCACTTGTGAAACAAAGCATCAAATAAAGGCTGCCATCAAAAACCTACCCAATGTAGACCATTGCTATGGTCAGTGAATCATAATAGGGTAAACTATGACCCAAAGTTACCAAAACCGGACCGGTCGTTGAACCGGTCAACCAAAAAAACCAGAACCAAACCGGAACCGGAAAAAAACCGGATCAAAAAACTGGTCACTAAAAATACATAAAATATTCAAACTTTGAAAAAAAATACATATTCATGTGCATCCATGTGAATCCAAACCATTATACACAAATTTGCAAAGTTTCTCATATATATATATATATATATATATATAACAAGTAACAGTGTATAAAACCAAAATAGCACTAAGAGTAAGTGCACTCCATAGTCATATGAATATATGAATCAAAATACATCATCAAAAAGGCTCTAAATGGCCTATAAAGTCCAAAAATAACTCTAGAGTCTAGGCGAGAGACTACACAATCTAATAATATGAATCTACATACTGAAACTCAAACTCAGACTCGGACTCGGACTCAGAGTCATCATCTACATCCTCAACATGAGTAGACTCAACAGGGGGATTTCGAGCCCGGCTTGATTCCCCTGGTCCAGAAGGCAAAGATACAGTTGCAACATTAGTGCACACATTCTCTTGATGTGGTCAGGGATCCAAATCCATCTAGGAAAGCTCTTCATCGTCAAAAGTTGTTGGTTGAGTCTCCACAATCCAATCTAAAGAGGGATCTATATCATCCAAGAATATGTTGTTGGATTCAGGGGTCTTATTCAACAACTGGTTACGCCTCAAGCTAAGGTTATACTGAACAAATACCATATCATTCAACCGTTTTTGCTCTAAACGGTTTCGCTTCTTGGTGTGTATACGCTCAAAAACACTCCAATTGCATCCACACCCAGAAGCACTGCATGTCTGGCTCAATATCCGAATTGCAAATTTCTGCAATTCAGGGCACTGGCTACCAAATCGTTGCCACCAATACGCTGCATGTAAAGACAAAGAAGATTTAGCAAAGGATTTTGAAAGTTTGACTTAAATTTTGCCATGAATAATATAATTGAAAGACTTTACAATTACTTACCTGGTGGATCTTTTGCTCTACTTCGAACAGTCATAGCCATGCCAAAGGTACCAATACTCATTGAAATGCAAGAGTTTGTTGTGCATCTCATCTTATTTGTTGGAATCAAGGACCATGCGCTCAATGTATTTGTACAATCCTTCTTTTACCTCCCCATCCACTTCAAAATCTTATGTAATGGTACCTTTCAAAGAGTTAAAACTTAAGGGTCAATGAGTTTGAAACATTAGCTAAAGTTTAAACATTTGCCATCAAAATTTAATAATATATCTTAAAAACTTTGAAATTACTTATTACTTACCTGGGATTCAAGAAATATCCTGCAGCATGTTAAGGCCGATGGAGCTGTTTATTCCATCTTTCATCAATGATTCTCCACAAAGGAAGATACTTTTGTCTTTTACCCTGATATGCTTCCTTTATTGCCTCCTTGGCTTGATCCATGGCCTCATAAATAAAACCCATGGTTGGTTTATCACCATCCACCATTCTCAAGACTTTCATAAGAGGCGCACTAAATACCACTATCTCCTCTGCCCTTTTCCAAAATGCTTTCTCATACACGTTTTCAACAATCTCTTTGCCTTCAGCCTTCTTGCTCCACTGAGATGCATTCCACTCATCACAAGAGAACATCTTCCTCAGGTTGGCTTTTTGGTCGATCATAGATTGTAACGTAAGAAAATTCGTTGCAAAACGTGTGATAGCCGAGCTCTTTTCTACCAGTGTTTTTTCTCATAAGAGTCAAAACCCATATGTGGTTGTAACTATACCTTTTTATGCTTTTACCTTGTTCCACTGTGTTTTTCACCCATTCAATTTTCCCAATATCCTCAAGCATGAGGTCCAAACAATGGGCTGCACATGGAGTCCACCAAATGGTATGATGCTTTTCCTCTAACATCCTTCCAGCTACAACATAATTTGAGGCATTATCTGTGATAACCTGTACAACATTTTGCACCCCCACCTCCTCAACAACTTCATCCAAAAGACGAAATAGTAAATGTGCATCTTTCACTTGATCAGATGCATCCACTGATTTAAGGAACATAGTTCCTTTAGGGCAAGCAATAAGGAAGTTGAGAATGGTGCAGGATCACTGATCAGTCCATCCATCAGACATGATTTTGCACCATGTTTTAGACCATGACTCCTTGAACTCTATGAGGTATTCATTTCCTCTTTCAACTTCATTTTTTAAAAGATTCCCCCTAATATCCTCATAACCAGGTCCCTTGAAGCTCGAACCACATGAAGCTATAACATCTAACATAGGTTGATAATAAACAAACCTTGCAGCATTGAAAGGTATGTTTGCATCATACCACCACCTAGCAATGCATTACCAAGCAACCTCCCTTTCTATCTTCTTCCATTTGGCATCAATAGTGGGCTGAGCACCAGGGGTAGTGCAGGGTACAAAAAATGACTCAAGGTTACCACGAGGCCTTTTGGATGTTGATGCACCAGCACCACTTCCACCAACATGTTCTTCCCTAGGATTGGTATAAGGATCATGCCCAGGGATTGGGAAAGCAGAGGATTCCTCAAAACTAGGAATTCTATCTTGAAGATCACTCTCAAATTGAGTCCCACTATGGCTAAATGTTGCTTGATTCTATTAATACCTCCCCACCAACCTCCTTTTGACAATAATTACAAACCATTTTCCCATCAATCAATTGACAATGAAGCCATGTTGGATCCCTTTTCTCTTTAGGAGCCATGGAAACAAATACAAATCTGCAAATAAAAACCCTATGTTTTTTAATTGCTAGGAGAAAACAGCAGTAATTTTAAGGAGAGTAATCACTATGGTTTTTGGGAGTAAGTGCATAGTTTACATACCTTGAAATCTGCCCAAAAAAAACAGCTCCAAATCTGCCCAAAAAAACAGCTCCAAATCTGCTTCAAATCAACGCTAAATATGCTCCAAATATTCTCCAAATCTAGTCCAAGAAACTCTGCAAAAGAACTCTCTAAATGAGCCCAACAATTAGCTCTTCAAATCCGCCTAGCAACCTCTCCAAATCAGCCTTGCAATCAGCTCTCTAAAATCAACAAAAACCCTTAGCTCACAAAATCAAGAGAACCCAAATGAATAGTGTGAGTGAAATAGAGGGGGTGGGGTTGCTTTTATAGGTTTATTAGGGGCTCTAGATATTTCTAAAACATTCCATTGCATGCCCATTTTTTTATTTTTATTTTTAAATTTGCAAATCCCCCTACTTTTCCATCCTTACGGTGGTTGTACGGAACCGGTCGGCTCAGTACCGACGCAGCCGGTTTGAGAAAAAAAATCAGTTCCGTACGGAACCAGTCAAGGGTGGTTTGAATGGCCGATTTTACTCGATTTTGCTTGTGACCCAGTCGGACCGACCGATTTTACCAGTTCCGGTCCAGTTCTAGTAACATTGGTCGACACCCACCCAAGATCTCATAGCCTATACAAAGCCAGTCAAGGGTGGTTTGAATGGTCGGTTTGACTCAGTTTTGCTTGTGACCCGGTCAGACTGACCAGTTTTACCAGTTTTGGTCCAGTTCTGCTAACATTGGTTGACACCCACACAAGATCTCATAGCCTAGCTCCAATATGATATGTTCCTTAGCCCTTAAGATTATATCACAAAAAATAGAAAAAATGCTCAAAACTTTATTCAATATCAAAATACTTGAGGTTGGGTAACACCATACAATATCCTTTTATGTAAGGATCAACTCCACTTGCCTCTCTGAGGGGGCAGCCTTCCAATGAGCTAAAGCTCCAATACATCATTCATAACTAGGACTCCATCATTATTTATAGCTAGCTAGCAAACCCTAACCATAACCAAATGCTAACTACCTAGTGGGCCTTATTTATTGAGGCCACATTATATTTAATCAATGCTAACTACTTAATGGGCCTTATTTAATAATAATTAACATTGTGGACCTAGTCCACATTACATTAAATGGCCACCATACTTATCCTATTCTTAACTCTAATGGATCCATAGACCCTAATTACACCCCCTGGTAGGATCCCACCATTCCATCCCCCCTCAAGAAGTGTTTTCCTCAATGCTTGTAGCAATGATGTACAACCATAGAGGAGGGTCCCATGCACAATTGTTAACCACAACGTTGAGTAGTCCAGGAACCCTACCTATAAGCCAGTGTCCATGTATATGTGTTGGTCTCAACGTTGAAGAGTCTAAACAACTCGTCCTTAAAACTAGGTCCCATGTCCAAGTGCTCATGCTAACTCCCAACTCATGACACTTGAGATCAACGAATCATTGAGTGTTGTGCTCCAAATGTCCACCATAGTCATGTGGATCCAAATAAATAGAACCATCCATGATAAAAATATCATCCATATCATTGTAAAAGGGTGGCTTTGGGAGGAACACTACCATTGTAGAAGAATCATATTGAAAATTGGTAGGCACCACCTTCTCATGTCTTCCCTCAATGATATGCCCTTAATATGAAGGGGGATTTTGAAGGAGGTTGTGCATCAAAGAGAAGTTGGAAGTAGTTTTCTTCCCATAAATGACAACTATCCAGTACAAGCCTCCTCTAAATCACACAAGTCATGTAGATTGTTGGTATACTCCCAATCAATGGCCACTATGATCCACATTTCCTCAACTAGCTCCACCATTCGGTCACACAAGTTCCTCTACATTTTGGAAAGCTTCCATCACTACCATTCAGTGGTTCCACTAGGGTTTGGGGGAAATGATTTGCAAGGGTTGTAGAGAATTGAATATTGATCAGAAGTATATCAATAATATCCCAAATCGAAGCCTCAAAAGTCCTCTATCAATGGTGTTGATCTAGATGCTATTTGGGGGCTTTGCAATACTCGCGACCATCACCAAAAAGCCCTAAAAAGGATCAGATTTTTAAAATGCAATATCTCCTTCATCTTAACTCTAATTCGAGAATCTTTTTTTTCAAATTGTGTATTTTTGTGAGAAAAATACAGATCTACAGTTGGTTTCTGAAAATTCTTCAAAAAACACTCAAAAACAGATCTGAGTGTCACTACTCCAAATCTGCAAAGAAAACAAGTAGAAAAAAAAAATCCCCACTATGCCCTAGAAAGTGCTCTAATACCACTCGATATGATCCTTAGCCCTTATGATTGAATCACAAACAATATATCAGAAATGCTCAACACTTCATTCAATATCAAAACCCTTGAGGTAGGGTAACACCATACAATGATCCTTTTATGGAAAGATCAACTCCTATTCACTTACCTCTTAGAGGGGGCAACTACCGAATGAGCTAAGCTATAATACAATGATATTCTAGTACATCATTCATGAGGACTCCATCCTTACTTATAGCTATCTAGAATACCCTAACCATAACCACGTGCCAACTACCTAGTGGGCATTCTTTAATGAGGCCACATTACATTAATTTAAGGCTAACAACCTAATGGGCCTTATTTAATAATAAACATTGTGGTCCCCGGGGGGGCAGCTCAATTGGCAAGTGTCGTGATATGAAGTTCCATGAGGTTTCGAGTTCAACTCCCCCCGACTTATCTTGTGTGTTGTGTATGGGGCATCGTGGACACACCTGGAGGTTATAGTGGTAGCAATTGGATAACACGACCACGTGTAACACGAGTACGTGCCCAACTAGTTGTCGATTTCGTCAAACATAGATAAAAAAATAATAATAATAATAATAATAAACATTGTGGACTAGTCCACATTACATTAAATCACCACCATACTTATCCTATTTTTAACTCTAATGGACCCATAGGCCCCTATTACACTCCAAGACCACCCAATTACCTCTTCATATTCTTCAGATGAAATCACTCTACTTCACATTGCTCTCTTCTCAATGATTGGTGGTGACAGGGGTTCCCTTCTCCCCTAGCCCCTTCTCTCATTGTTATATCTAGCCCCTTCTCTTTATCTTTCTTTCTTCCAACAATACTTTATCATGCTCTTTCATGCATTTATGATGTATTAGTTAGTTTAGCTTACTTTATGCTTCCAAAGAAACCTTAGGTTGTAATGTCCCCATTTTTGGATGTTGCTATGTTACAGAGTGGGATGCCTGCCAGAGTAGCCAGATGGGGTTGACAGCAATTTCAGGAGATATTGAGGGGTTTTATTGGGCCCGACTTGCATCGTTCATCATATTTCATCATTAGGATCCATTCTGCACAGCTTGGCTTTGGTTCTGTTGCATTCCGACGATTTCTGTAATGTTGAGTTATTATGGGTCATATTTTAACTAAATTCAATACGAAAATCATATTGGGATAATACTTGGAGAAACCTCTTAGTGTAATAGCTCATCGGAATTGGCAGGAAGAGCACTACAGGATAAGATGATGAGAAGTGACTTTCAGTGGCCGGAGAAGCCATAAGGATGGATAAATCACTTTTTAGAGGTAAAATGGTTAATTACTTAATAAAGTGATTTAATTAAGGAATAACAAAATAAAGTAAAAGTCACTTGGAGAGAAAAGGTGAACAGGGAGGATAAAAGAGAGATAGGGGCCTCTATTCTCTCATTATGTTGTTTATCATTTTTATGTCCGGCTTCTTGCTAGAGAGCCCATGCACTTGGGGGTTTTGACTAAACAAACCCTAGAGATCAGCTCAGTGGTGAAAGATCCCACCCAACCTGGTCCAAGCTTGGTCACGGAGGTGAAAGATTCCTCCCTCACCATTCTACATCAATTATCATTCAATTACAGGTGCAGTTGAGGAAGCAGGGCGCACTTATGGTAGATTTCTGCAAAGCTGGGGCACACTTTCTTGAGTGAGGAGTTCGTGGAGGTTGGTAGACTTATATCTGAGAGAGATCTCTCTTCAGTGGTCTTAGTTATCCCCAGGGCGCCTCTTTGCATCAGTATTTGTGGGTATTCTTCAGCCATTTCAGTCTAAATTCTAGTGGGGCGCATTTTCTCTTCAGGAGGGCACATTCTTCATATTGGATCTGGTGTTTTGGAGGGTGAGATCTCACCCAATAGATAGGAGGCTTGCAGGGAGGTTATCCTATCTCCCAATCTACAGTTTGGCATTATTTTCAGACAGTTTGGAGGCCATCTTCAAAGAGGCCGAAATCTTGGTCATCTACAGCCAGTGAGGGGGCACTTTGCAGAGAAAAGATATCAACRGCAACCAAAGTAAAGATTGGATCACTTGTATTCAGCTTGGAGGACGATTGGGGGTTCCTTCCTTCATCATTCCATTGTATTTTGGAGGCACTATCAGCCACACACTTCATTCTTCTACATGTATTTCAGATCTACCCCATTTGGTATGAGGTTAGCTATATTATGATAAATAAAATCAGATCTGAGTTTGTGGCCATTTCTTGTGCTATATCTATTGTCTTTATGGTTGTTATCTGTCATCTCTATCATCAACAATTACTGCATGCAATAAACCATGATCAAACTCAATAACAAGACAAACATGTCAACTGTTTGACGAAATGTTTCAATGAGTTCTGCTGTCATAATTATAACAGAAAGTTAAATAACCAAACAATAGACATATTAGGAGCTATAAGAAGGTTGCAAACCATCTCCTTGGTCACCAAAACATACCATTAACATACTATGCAAGTGGGGACAACCAGAAGTGTAGATTAGTCAAGGCTTTGACCCAACAAGCAAAGTGTTTGACTAAAACTCTCAACCATACAGTTCTGATTTTTATATCAGAATTGGGTTGGGAACATTACATAGGAACTCATGTAGGTCCTTATTTTTTATTGTACGTTTCTTCAATCTCATTTCCCACTCCCTAATGTGGGATACTATTAACCACGCACCTTTTGTTGCACCTAGCACTCCTTCCAGTCTTCTCTACCAACCAAAAATCACTAGATAAATCTTCCCTTCCTCCACACTCCTCATGGATTCCAATCTCCAAATTCTATGTACTTGCCACTTATTGTTACAACCAAACAATTTCACTTATTTTTGTCCAACCAAACACAATGTTGTCCTGCACCACTCGACACCAATTTGGCACATTCATCACAAAAAGGAATATGCCCTTTGCCACACAAAAATAGGTTTTGTGCAATCAATTTTATAATTAAGACATTACAAATATAATTTTAAAATGCTCACATGTCTGACTACTACACCCTTCAAATCTAGTATGAGTCATTTCTTAACATTTTGCACACATTGAAAGTGGACATGCAATATCAAGGTCTTTGTCCCTTCTATACACAAACATTTGTGTATCTCTCCATTATGCTCTTTGTCGATTCTGCAACCTCTTTACTGCACCTAGCACCTATGTCACAAGGTTCGCTAAACGTCAACCTTGAGGTTCGAAATTCGGTGAACCAAAAGAAAATTAAGGCTCGTTGAGGTTCATCAAACCTCCAACATTATATCTCTTGGGGATTGTATTGGTTGTACATCTTGTACATCTATGGAGAGGTTGATCATGGATGTGATAGCTAGTGTGATCTTGTGCATTCGTACCCATGGTGGTGATATTAGTGATTGATTCCAAGCTTGTAGCTAATGGGAGTCGTGATGAGTACCAGTGATAGGGTTGTTGAATTCTCTCAAGCAGAGAGAGTTGACCTTGATGATACTCTTGCTTTAGGATTCTCTCAATAAGAGGGAGGTGACCTTGTTGAGGTTGTTGCTTCAATTGTCGGAGGTTTTGAAGTGCATGAGAGGGATTCTCATGCTCTGAATTTGATGATGACCCTTTATGGGTTGATTTTACTCCTACCACGAGCTTGGTATTTCAAGATTGATGAGTTGAGATGTATGCCTATTTTATCTTGTGTTTTTGATAGATCTAATCTGCATGTATTGGTTTCATTAGAGATGTGACTATCTTTGCAAAATGGATTCTCTCAGTAAGAGGGAGGTGACCTTGTTGAGGTTGTCGCTTCTGTTGCCATAGATTTTGAGGTGCATGAGAGGAATTCATGTGCTCACAATTGGATGATGATCTTTATGGGTTGTTTTTAGTCTTACCACGAGCTTGGTATTTCAAGATCGATGAGTTGAGAAGTATGCAGATTTTCACTTGTGCTTTTGATAGCTCTGATCCACTTGTAATGGTCTTATTGGAGATGTGACTATCTTTGCAAGATGTCTTGAACAACCCTTGATGTGATTTTAAGCTTTTAGGGTTCGTCCAAGAATGTTTTCACCTTGCTAGGAGAGCGATATGTCACCTAGCCCCTTGGTGATGCCTCATGGGCATATGGATGGCTCAATATGGGTGGATGTTTGACCTTTGCTAGATTCCTAGCATGGTTCACTTGCTTAAGAGGTTGTTACCCTAATCAACATGATGACTAACCCATTGGGTCCACACAATGGAGGTCTCGATTTCTTAAATATGGGAGGTACCTAACTAGGAGGAGGAGCCTTGGGTACTTGGAGGAGAGCACTTAGCTTGATATATACCTTGGAGGTTGGACACATGACTTGAGAAGCATACTTCATGGATGTTAGTGATGGACCCAAACACATGTATTGAGGAGGAGCATTTGAGCTTAGTCACCACATTGGCACACACACACACACACACACATGAGAGGACATGTGGCACACAATTAGAGGGGGATCACTTTGCATGAGGACATTTGGATATTGGACCACCATCAAAGAGGGAACACATGATTAACAACCTGTTGGAGAGTGCACTATCTTGGAGGACGAGCCTTAAGCCTAAGGAGGATGATGCTTGGAGGGAACTTCACTTTGGGGGTTGGATAAACCCTAGTTTGACACATTGTAATGTTCCTAATTTGGCTAGTCTGGGAAACTCTGCTAATGTGTGTGTATGATTAATTGTTTACAACATATAGATTGAGTATACAGATTGTAAATGAGACAAAAGACTATAAATCATATATTATGATATCTCTGGAGTACAATGTCGAATGCGGCTAACAATAGAATAAATCACTCGGCTAGATCAATGACAAAAGGATCTTATCCGGAATACAATAAGCAAACTAAAATGATAATACCCTATGATAAATGAACACTGCGGGATCAATGGATGATCCGCAAGCTATCGCAGCTCGCGCGGTAATTGTTGCAAGTCCGGAAAGTTTGCCCTGGTGGCTAGATCTCTCGGATCAGTCTGGAAACTATCCCAAATAGTCTGCCCTGTTGTCCCTCTCAGTCCTAGTGACTAACCGGCCCCTCTGTTGGTGTATCTGGACCCGGATGGATCCTCCTGGAGGAATGCGCCCCTCTACTACTACTGGAAAACAGTGCCCTAGTGATTCCATCGTCGGAATCGGTTGAGATATGTCTCAAACTAATTGCCCTGGCCTACTGTGAAATGGGTCGAAAGGGTTTCCCTGGATCTGATCTGATGATTGCTCGGGAACCCCGAATGTGTCCTCCCCAAGTGTCGCACTCCCAATGTCCGAAAAATGCATCCCTGATGATTCCCCTGTCGGAATCTGATGAGAGACTAGGCAAAAGATGCGTATGGCCTGCCTCTCAAATGGGTTGGAGGGGAATCTTTGAACTCTCCCTGAATGGGACAAGTCGATCCACTAAAACTCCTTAGAAGTTGTGCCCTCTCCCTGAACAAGTGTGCCCCTACTGTTGAATCTTGTAGAACTGTTGCTAAAGAGTGATGGAAGACCTGTGTGATCTCCTCGGTGACTAGGGTGTGTCTCTCAACACCGAAATCAGCCACTGGTGTATTCCTCTTGGAATCCACTGAGCTACCTCTCCTGAGATGTGCCTTTCTCCTCAATGACAAGTCAAAATATGCATAAATGATGAATTAGGTCGTTGTACCTTCTCTTATAGCTGCCCGAAACCCTAATTCGTTGTTGACTTCTAATTTTGGCTCATTTGTTCTATTTTTAGCTCAAGTTAGCTTAAAAGCGCTTTTAGCCACTTTTAGCTCAATGTCACTTTCCGATTATAACACCTTTGACCGGAATGACCTCTAGTAACCCTGTTTACCCCTTTCTAGCCCTGGCTATAGTCTAACGGGTTTGTTTAGAGCATTAAGCCTCCTCTCTGGAGCTCCTATTTGGAAAGGGACATTACAGTCCTCCCTTCCCGAAATCGCTTGTCCTCAAGCAATACCAATCCAGGGTGCTGCAACACCTACTCACTCTCCCAATTAGCATCCTCTACTGGAAGCCCTCTCCATCTAATCAAACACTCTCTGATGACCCTGCTCCTCAATTTCCGCTCTCGAAACTCCAATACCTCCTCTGGAACCAACTCCAATTGTCCCTCCTCGTCCAATGGGGAAGCTCCTCTGATGTGTTGATGAATTGTCCCACTGTCTTCTTGAGGCAAGATATGTAGAACACGTTGTGAATCTTGCTCCCCTCTAGAAGCTCTAGCTCATAGGCAACCTCGCCTACCCAACGCATGATCCTGTAAGGTCCATAAAATCTAGGCTTGAGCTTCTCRACCCCACTCTTCTTCAGAGATGACTATCTGTAAGGTTGGAGTCTCAAGAAAACCAAATCCCCAACCTCTTAGTTGTGCTCTATCCTGTGCCTGTCCGCATTCATCTTCTGTCGATTTTGTGTTGTCTACAGGTTCTCTTTTAGMAATTTGAGAATCTCTTGACTCTCTGTGATCCAATCCTTCGCCTTGGGAGCTCTACTCTCCCCGAAAATCAAGTCTATCAAAGTGAAAGCATCATACCCGTACAATGCTCGGAAGGGTGTCATACCAGTGGACATGTGGAAAGTGGTGTTGTAACAATGCTCTCCTAAATGCAGCCACCTGACCCATGTTCTCTGTTGTCCACCCATATAGTTCCTCAAGTACCCTTCAACCCACTTATTGACGATCTCGGTCTGCTCGTCTCTCTGAGGGTGATAGCTGGAGCTGGGTGTCAACTCGGTCCCCACCAATCTAAACAACTCCCTCCAGAATGTCCCAATAAACCGACTGTCCCTGTCGCTAATGATGTTCCTCGGCAACCCATGAAGTCTGAAGACCTCTCTGAAGAATAAATTGGCTACCTGAACTGCGTTGTACTCTGTCGGTATGGCATAGAAGTGAGCAAAATTGGTCAATATGTCGACCACTACAGAGATGTAGTCCTTACCCTCGACCTTGGGTAAGCCTGTGATGAAGTCCATCGATATGCTCTCCCATTTCTGCTCTGGAATGGGAAGTGGCTGAAGTAGCCTTCTTGGAAGAGTATGCTCTGACTTGTTCTGTTGGCAAGTAACACACACTGATGTATTGCATAACGTCCTGTTTGAGGCCCTTCCATGAGAACCTCTCTCTGATTTTCCTGTAGGTTTTGAAAAACCCTTGATGGCCTGCTTGTGGTGAATCATGAACTGGTGTGAGGATCTTCTTCTTGAGCCCTGAATCTGGTACCAAGTATACTATGTCCTTGTAGAATATGACATCATCAATGACCCTGTACCTGTCATCTTGAATCTGTCCATCTAGAATCTCGCAAGCGAACTGGTTCTTGGAATATTCCACTAACAAGTGGGATTTCCAATCCGCTAAAATTTCCATCAAAGAACATGTCGCAAGTCTCCTAGATAGCACATCGGCCACAATGTTCTTTTTCCCCTTGACATACTCTATGTCAAAGTCGAATGCACGTACCTTCATCACCCATTTCTGTTGGCGCTCACTGAGGTCCTTCTGCTCAAGGAAATACTGCAAGTTGTTGTGATTTGTTTTGACCACGAATTTGCTGCCCACCAAATATTGTCTGAATTTGGTCAAGGCATGCATGATTGTCAGCATTTCCTTGTCATAGATGGAGTACAACCTCACGGCCTAACTGAGCTTCTTGCTCTCAAATACAAAGGGGCGACCTCCCTGCATCAAAACTGCCCCGATACCCTAGCCAGATGCATCACACTCTAATACAAATGGCAGAGTGAAGTCGGGTAATGCTAACACTAGACATGTGCCCATGACATCCTTCATGTGATCAAAGGCTTTCTGTGACTCATGAGATCCGTCAGTGGTGCTCCAAGTTGAGAAAAACCCCTAACAAACCTCCTGTAATAGCTACATAACCCGAAGAAGCTCCTCAACTCTATCACATTCCTGGGTGTTGGCCAATCCAAAATGGCCCTGATCTTTTCCTGGTGTACATGTACCCCATGTGCACTGATGATGTGGCCCAAGTAAAGTAGCTCTGTCATACCGAACTCACACTTGGACTCTTTGGCGTATAGTGATTGCGCCTCCATGATGCTCAATACCTCATCCAAGTGCCTCATATGCTCCTGCCATGTCTTGTTGTAGATCAAGATGTCATCGAAGAAAACCAAGACTGATTTCCTCAACTGATCCCTGAATATGTGGTTCATGCAAGACTAAAACGTAGTCGGTGCATTGGTTAGCACAAATGGCATAACCAGAAACTCGAAATGACCATAGTGACATTGAAATGTCGTCTTCTCTATGTCTTGCTCTCGGATGTTGATCTGATGATACCCAGAGCATAGGCCCGGTAATCAATGCACATCCTCATGGTACCATCCTTCTTCAGAACTAAGCCAATTGAAGAAGCGAATGGGCTGCTACTAGGTCCGATGCAATGTTTTAAAAACCGAAACCAGTACCGGAACCGGTCGAGGGTCCAACCTGAACCGAAACCAGAACCGGTAATAAACCAGTCGAACTGGTTTCAATGAACCAGTTTTTTTTAAAAATACATAAAATATTTAAATTTTAACGAAAAAATATATTTTTAAGATTTTAAATCATTTTTCCAAAGCATTAGAGACAATTAGAGACAAAATATCCAAAGTATGCTCATGAATATATCAAAATGGCACCAAGTGCAATACATATCTAGAGATCGGAAAGATTTTAAATCATGTTTC
Source organism: Picea sitchensis (assembly GCA_010110895.2). Classification (NCBI taxonomy): domain Eukaryota; kingdom Viridiplantae; phylum Streptophyta; class Pinopsida; order Pinales; family Pinaceae; genus Picea; species Picea sitchensis. The sequence continues at coordinate 256,265 of SNQJ01S0007523.1, read as the reverse complement.
CAAAGCATTAGAGACAATTAGAGAC
>SNQJ01S0007523.1:230060-253455 GCA_010110895.2 Picea sitchensis | reverse complement strand
GTTTAAGACGGAACCGGCCGGTTTGGTACCGAACCAGCCGGTTCGGTACCAAACCGAAGATTTTGGCATACGCGGGCATCATTGGGCAAAACAGAACCGAACATGCCGGTTTAAGACGGAACTGGCCAGTTTGGTACCGAACTGGCCGGTTCCGTCTTAAACCGGCCTGTTCGGTTCTGTTTTGCCCAATGATGCCCAATGATGTTCGGTACCAAACCGGTCGGTTCGGTTTTTCTACCGGTTCGACCCGGTCCGTCATCTAACCGGTCAAACCGACCGGTTTCGGTTTCGGTTTGGCAGTTTTTAAAACACTGGTTCGATGTGTCCCATCTCTAGCAATTCCTTAATTGCTTTCTCTATCTNGCATCATTGGGCAAAACAGAACCGAACATGCCGGTTTAAGACGGAACTGGCCAGTTTGGTACCGAACTGGCCGGTTCCGGCTTAAACCGGCCTGTTCGGTTCTGTTTTGCCCAATGATGCCCAATGATGTTCGGTACCAAACCTGTCGGTTCGGTTTTTCTACCGGTTCGACCCGGTCCGTCATCTAACCGGTCAAACCGACCGGTTTCGGTTTCGGTTTGGCAGTTTTTAAAACACTGGTTCGATGTGTCCCATCTCTAGCAATTCCTTAATTGCTTTCTCTATCTCATCCTTGAACCTCCTAGGATGACGATAGGGTGGTGTGATCATAGGTTTGTCCCCCTCCTCCAACTCAATGGTGTGCTCAAACCCCCTGTCAGGTGGCCTCCCTAGTGGAAACGACCCAAAAACCTGTTGATGTCGTCCCAACAAGTTCCTAATCTCTGTCTGATACTGTTGTCGACCCTCTGAATCCTTTTGCGTAGTGATCAAGTACTCTGTGGCATATGCTACCTCCCCATGTCTGAATATCCTCTCCATCCTCTTGGTCGAAACTGTCCTGGGTGCTCCTGTCGACATGCCCCTCAGAACAACCCTCTTCCCATCACTGTCTCTGAACCCCATCTCTAAGGTTTGGTAGTTGGTGGTGATTTTTCCCAAGGTGATCATCCACTGGACTCCCAATACCACATCTGTGTCAGATAGGTCAACCACATAAAATGTGTCTCTCACTGTGTAGTTGCCTAACTTTATCTCCAAGTCCATAACTTTGTCTAGACACTCCATTGTATGCCCATCTGCTAATGCAACATCAAACCCCTCAAACTCCTCTATCTGAAGTGCTCGCCTCGATACTAATGAGGCATCAATGAAGTTGTGGGTGGCCCCACCATCTATCAAGGTGATTTCCCATTGTCCCTTAATAGTCCCTCTGATCCGGAGGGTATCATACCTGGGAACACCAGAAAGGGTCGCTATGACTCCTCCCTTTGTTGGTTTCTGTCTGTTAGCCTGCTCATGAGGCTGTGGCACTACCAGTGGGTGAGTCCCTGCCGGTGTCGGTGGTCTACGTGGAGGTTGCTCCTCTGCCTTTGTTGGCTCGTCCTCTGAGCTAGTGGATCCACGGTCATGCTCCTCCTCGTCACTGTCCACACTGTCTGCTGCCACCTCTATATAATGAATCTCTCCCATGCCCATGCACCTGTGGCCAAGGACCCAAGGGTCTTTGCAGGTGAAGCAAAGCTTCTTCCTCATAAGCTATCGACTCGTCTCATCATCCAACTTCTCCTTGCCCTTCCATTCTCTCTAGAATGGCTTCCTGTCTCAATCCCTCTGTGGTACGAAGGGTTTGGAAAAGGGTTTAGTCTTCGGTGTTGAGTCTGCCAAATCTTGAGTGCGTAAGATGGCAGCATGCAAAGTGTGAGGCCTATATGCCTTCACCCATCCTCTCAAGGGTTCTGTGAGCCCCTTTGTGAATAACATGATCAGCCTGGGCTTGAATAAATCTGTCACTACCACTGCCACCCGTTGAAACCCTGTGATGAATGCCTCTGTTGTGCCAGTTTGTCTCAACTATGCTAGATCCCTGAAATGGATCTCTGGATCTTTCCTGTCAAACCTGTCCATGAGTCTCTCTGTGAACTCCCTGTAGGAGGTGATGTGAGGTGATGTGACTATGTCCCAACGTCACCAGTCCATGATGCCACCACTTGTGTGCCTCACCCTCCAAGTGTAGGGCAACGAAGTTGATGGCTTCTGTCTCGATCATCTGGTTGAGCTTGTAGTATGTGTCTAGCCTTTGTACCTAATCTTTGGCTGTGCATTTGGACGATCCATCAAAAGAAGGTATAGTGAGTTTACCAACTTTTCGGATGAAATCAATGTTATGTCCTTATTGTTGCGGTCCTCCTCTTTGAAGCTCTTTGGGGCAGTTCCTAAGTCTGAGTCCACAATACTCCACCAGGGTCATGTCCTGATGGAAGTCACGGCCCAATGCTGCATACTCCCTCTTGTACTCTGCAATGTCCTCCGCCTAAGTGGGCAGCCTCTGTGCTACAGCTGGGGGTGCCCTCTGGAAACTGGGAAACAATGGCCTAGGAATCCTACTCGAAGAGGTATATGTGTGAGTAGGTGTCTGGGGTCTACTGCCTGCCCCTGAGTTCCCCTATGCTGCATGTGGGGCTTATGTGCCCAGGGTGCCCACTATAGCCATTCTATCAGCCATCTATGCCAAAGACTGAGTCATGGCATGCTGACTAACTACCAGATTGTTGAGTACCTGCACGAAGGTTGCCTCTAGTTCCATGGGGGCCTTACCACTACCCTCTGGTCTCTCATATATATCCCCTAACATCCTCTCTGCCTCATGCTCATCCTCACGCTCTGCCCTTCTCTCTGCTTCTTTGTGTGCCTCTTCATCTTCCTCTAAGCTAGGAGGGAAAAATCAGGTCTAGGTCTTCTTTCCTTGCATCTATTGTAAGTGACATATTCATCACCTATGTGCTCACGGCCCTCTAGGTCCTCTGTTGCACTGATCGTCTTTAGTCACAGGCTGGTAGGACTAAAGCTCTGATACCACTGTAATGTTCCTCACTTGGCTAATCTAGGAAACTCTGCTAATGTGTGTGTATGATTAATTGTTTACAGCATATATATTGAGTATACAGATGGTAAATGAGACAAAAGACTATAAATCATATACTATGATATCTCCGGAGTACAATGCCAAATGCGACTGACAATAAAATAAATCACTCGGCTAGATCAATGACAAAAGGATCTTAGCCGGAATACAATAAGCAAACTAAAATGATAATACCCGATGATAGATGAACACTGTGGGATCAATGGATGATCTGCAAGCTATGGCAGCGCGCGCGGTAACTGCTGCAAGTCTGGATAGTTTTCCTTGGTGGCTAGATCTCTCGGATCGGTCTGGAAACTATCACAAACAGTGTGCCCTGTTGTCCCTCTCAGTCCTGGTGACTGACTGGCCCCTCTGTTGGTGTGTCTGGACCCTAATGGATCCCTCTGGGGGAATGCACCCCTCTACTACTGGAAAACTACGCCCTAGTGATTCCACCATCGGAATCGGCTGAGATGTGTCTCAAACCGATCGCCCTAGCCTACTGTGAAATGGGTCGAAAGGGTTTCCCTGGATCTGATCTGATGATTGCTCAGGAACCCTGAATGTGTCCTCCCCCAAGTGTCGCACTCCCAATGTCCGGAAAATGCATCCCTGATGATTCCCCTGTCGAAATATGATGAGAAACCAGGAAAAAGATGTGTATGGCCTACCTCTCAAATGGGTCGGAGGGGAATCTTTGAACTCTCCCGGAATGGGACAAGTCGATTCACTAAACCTCCTCAGAAGTTGCGCCCTCTCACTGAACAAGTGCACCCCTATTGTTGAATCATGTAGAACTGTTGTTGAAGACTGATGGAAGACCTGTGTGATCTCCTTGGTGACTAGCGTGTGTCTCTCAACACCGAAATCAACCACTAGTGTATTCCTCCTGGAATCCACTGAGCTACCTCTCATGAGATGCGCCTTTCTCCTCAATGACAAGTCAAAATCTGCATAAATAATGAATTAGGTCGTTGTACCTTCTCTTATAGTTGTCTGAAACCCTAATTCGTAGTTGACTTCTAATTTTAGCTCATATGTTATATTTTTAGCTCAAGTTGGCTTAAAAGCGCTCTTAGCCACTTTTAGGTCAATGTAACTTTCTGATTATAACACCTTTGACTGGAATGACCTCTAGTAACCATGTTTACCCCTTTCTGGCCCTGGGTATAGTCTAACGGGGTTGTTTAGACCATTAAGCCTCCTCTCTGGAGCTCCTATTTGGAAAGGGACATTACACACATGTACACCCTTGCATTATAGAGCACTCTGTGTGGGGTTTCCTTGTTGATTACTTGTTTGGAATTAAGTGATTGTTTTATGTTAGCCTCCCTCACCTACTCTATATATAAAAGGAGCAGAGAGCTCTTGTAGTAATAACCACCATTGTACTCTATTTCTTTTATTTGCCTTGTAGAGAGCAAGATGCTAGGGTTCACAATGATACCCTAGGAGCATGACGTTTGGGTTCAAGAGAAAACCCTAGGAGAAGACAAGGAGAGAGAGAGAGAGAGGCATCTTGAATGATCTTGGAGACATTACTCTCGTGCAATGCTAGGATTTTCCTCTTGTAATGCTAGTGTTTGTGCCATGCATGTAAACCTTCGAGGAAAAACATGGCATTGGGGATGATGGTGGTTCTTATGGCTCTTGTTGTAGTGCTAAGGTTTCTACCCTATAAGAAGACATGGAGAGCGGAGCTAATGCCTTGTATGATTTTAGAGAGTTGTTCTTGTGGGATGTGAGGCTAGGGAAAGATCATGGAGAGACTAATTTGATGAATCTTGAGCTTGGTGCGATCTCTTGCTTGGAAGAAGATTCAATGATTGTATCCTTGATGTTCCATGGAGATTTTGGTGCTTATGTCGATGCAAGAGTTGAAGACCTAGAGTTTGAAGACTAAAACCCTAGGATGGACATGTAGATATCGAAGCTACTACTAAGGTTGTCTTGCCATGTACTTGTGTGATGCAACATGGCTAGGGTTTGTAAATCCTAAGAAAGACAGTAGTGATAGTGTGGAGAGCTTGTATGATACAAGCTTGTTGTATGTACCAAGAAGGACTTGCTAGTGTCAATGCTAGCATGTTAAATATCTTTGGTAGAGTGACCAACGTTGGTTAGCAGTGATTCCTACCTAGGAGAAGTTGGTGGTGGCTAGTGCTTTCTTATGCTTTCCCTAGCTAGGGTATGGAGCACTTGACTTGTACCAACTTTGTGATAAAGTTGTGGTATGTATTTGTACTTCATCTTATTGTGTGTGTCTGTCTGTGTGTGTGTGAAGTTTCCAGCTGTCCAAATTTTGTGAACTTGCAGATTTGATTTTCAGTTTATGTTATCTTCATGATTGAGTAGATTTCAGCCTTTGTTATTCATGCTGATTTCACACAACATATAGCTGATTCAGTTAAGTGATTTAACACATCCAGACGATAAATGAACAGATTTGCTGTTGTTATAATATGTTGTTATAAGACATTTTAGATCTTTTATATGCCTTGAAAAGTTTTCCCCAAGTACTGTAACATTTTAGCATTGAAGTACACTTGTTCAATATTTTGTTTCTTGTGCTCCCTGCTGAATTGGGTTAGACATAAGTGAGATATTAGCTGCTGTTATATAATATTTCAGATTCAGCCCTACGGCTGAAAGTTTACAGGAAATAGAACCACAAAACCTCAGGTAAGAGGCAAAATTTTAGAATTTGCATTAAAAGTCTTATTTCCGAAATGTCAACACAACACTCCTGCAAGGAAAGCCATCCTCCAAGCAAGCCACCCACTCTCCATGTGTGCATCATGAAGAATGTCATCAAGTTGTCTAGGTCTCCAATGCTCCAAGGAAGAATGCCACACAAGCATCCACATGACAATGTCTAGCAATAAATGAGCAAGCCACCTCCCATCTGTATGTCCATCATGGCACAATCAAGAGTTTTAGATATACCATGCACCCCAAATCACATGAAGCACCCCTAAGCATGATGTAAACACTTCCGGAGTAACCACGAAAGCTAACGCTCATGTCTATCTCTATCTCATCAAATACCTATTCTACAGCATTTCATAATCATGTTTCCCTCGTTCTCTTGTTTTGTGCTATTGCATATCATCACTATCTCCTCTTCTAAGCTAGAGGTGGCAAAGGAGGACGAGGACAGAAATGGGGAGATATAGACAGTCATTCATAAAGTAAGCTTAAGCTAAGATGCAGTTCCCTGTATCAACACTTTAACCGCTATTGATCTATGTTTGACAAGTGCTTTGGTACATATACATGGAGATTTTTTTTCAAGTTATATATGAAGCTTCTTCACCCTCTTCATGTTATCAGCTAATTTCACAGCTTAAAACTATCTCCAAATAAAACCATTTTCATGGAAACATGACAGCCATAGCTATAGTTTGATTTGGTCCAAAATTGCCTGTATGAGACCAACTTGTTACATCCCATGTTTTTAAAGACTGGAAAAGTTGTCTCTAATGTAATGCCCAGAAACAAGTCTGAATTCAGGTTAATAACTCCCTCCTAGATCCTACATAAAGAGAACAGGCTTTAATTGCAAACCTGAAAAGAAGAGACTGATTGTTAAAACACTGCATATATCATATTGCTATGTGACCCAATGGAATTCCAACTTTTGCTGCATTATAAGCAATCCGTAAGCACTTCCATATTATGTTCCCAATGCAAGACCCCTGAAACGTACACAGTGCTAGCCAGAGATTGGAAAGCCTTGTAGCAGATTGCTAATACTTGACTAGAAGTTAAACCAAAGTGCAACAGAGCTTGGAGTGGAACCAATCCTTTGCCCAACATTATGGAAAATAGACCAGCATTCAGTTTCAAGCAAAGGATGTATCCAAAAATGTGAGCACAAATGAAGGAAAATAATGCAATTAATATGAATGCATGTAAATAGTAGGTAAAAGTGAAGTTATGTATGTGTTTTAAAGAAGATGATATTGATCAATACATGCTAAGTAGTGAGAGGTGTGACCTAATTTCTTACATAACGTAAGTCATTATCAAAAGAAGTCTGCATATTCTATGCTCTCTTATGTTCTGTGCATATTTATGACAGTAAGTCCTCACAAAACAGGCTAATTTGAAAAATTAGCAATAAAGAATGATAAAGCACTCAACTTGAAGCAATGGTAGTGCAGATTGTGATATCGATTTCATAAGCAAATCTCAATTAATCCTGATACCTCTTTACAAAACAAGTGCAGAACTTTAATCAAGGGACATATATAAAGACTTCAATCAAGAAACAGACATGAAGAACCCCTTACATAAATACCTTTGATATATGCACCCCAAGACTTCGATGCACACCCGAGCATTTTATGCAAATGAAAACTCCAATATTTGCTGATCTGAGATTGAACAAAAGCACAATAGTCAGAACAACATTTCCACTTACACAAAATACATCCAAGATTTATCTAGATTCCCAAGCATCATACGAGACAATGCTAACCATCTAAGTAACATGACATGCTAGGGTAGGCCTGTTGAAATTTGGTAGCTTGGAGGTACTTCTGCATTGGCAGAGCTCAGCATGCGGAAGGGACCTAGCAAACCTTCTCCTAGTGACTTTATAATGTGTTTTTATAAAGTGATTTTATAAAGTTGAGTCTTTTAATTTTTTAATGTAAAAGTGACTTTATGATGTTATGGGTCACTTTATTAACTTAAGTGACCTCAACGAATGATTAAGTCATGACCGTTGATCTCAAGGGAAAGTGAAGAGTCACTTAAGGGAGATCAATGGTTAGAGGAGTTACAATTAGAAATTGCTTAAAGGCAGCTCATTAGGAGAAGGAGGGCGCACTTTTAAGGAGAGCTTGAGGGAAGGTGAAGGGGCATGCATCCCAGGGAGGAGTTCTTTGCTTGAGGAAAGAGCTACAGCAAGAGGGACTTGGCACGCATCCCTAGGAGAGGGATTGGCACGCAGTCCAAGGAGCATTTGCAGCATTCAGCAGTCCATACCGCAGATACAGTAGAGGCCGTACAGAAAGAGGTGGCACAGAAATCGAGGCTGTGAGTATACAGCTAGAGTGACACGATTTTCTATGCTAATTTGCTGAAGTTTTCTGTTCTGTTTCGTACTGATTCTCTTGGCACAAGTTTCTATACATTTCTGTGATTGTTTGTGGAGGTTTACTAGCTGTTCTGGGCCGTACTGGCCGTACAGTTGAGGCAATCTGCCCTAGTTACAGTCTGGTACAGTTTGTATTGAAGGATGACTTGCTGAAATAAGAGATATTCTGTGTTGTAATGCTGATGCTTATTGCTGTTGTATAAACTCAGATTTTCCGTGAGCAGAATAAAGATTTTTTTCAACTCAAAACTGTCCAATTTTCTGTGTATTTTTCAAGTGTTTATGCACAGAATTTTGTGCCAGATGTGGGTTATTGTCTGCTGTTCATATTTGTATTCCATTGCTATTTTATTTTAGAACTTGTCTATGGATGTTTATGTCCATAAAGAACAGTTGTATGGCTGTTGTATCTTTATAGAAGGCTGAAATCTAATTTAAAATAAGTGTATGCTGAACTAAGGTGTTTTTCAACATGGTATCAAAGCAGGTGCTCTGAAGTTCAGTGGGCAGCTTTGGCACTTGGGACAGCAAGTGATTTGCTGGTGCTTTTGCTTGAAGAAAGGCAGAAATGGTTCTTTGTCAAGTGGACAAAGATGACTTCCAGCATCAGGTTTAAAGATAGGTCGGAGGGGATCTCCAACTACCTGCAGTGGAAGGTTAGAATCAGCAGTGTTCTCAAGGAGAACAAATTGTGGTCGTTTGCGAACACCATTGTACCTGTACCTGCTTCAGATCCCACAGCTCTTGATGTTCATGAGGTGAATGAAGCTAAGACTTAGAGAATCATCTTGGACGGGGTCAAAAACCACCTTATTCCACACTTGGCTGAGAAGAAGACAGCCAAAGAAATGTGGGATGCACTGAAAGGCTTGTATGAGGCTAAGATCGTGAACCAAAAAATGGCTCTCCGGGACAAGCTCCATGGAGCTAGGATGGTCAAAGGAGAGAGTGTGGCCACCTACCTCACCCGGGTTGCACAGGTAAAGGACGAGTTGGCAGTTGTTGGAGAAGTCATTCCTGACTCAGAGTTGGTGCGGATAGCCCTCAAAGGCTTCACCAAGGAGTGGGAGGTTTTCGTCAAGTGTGTGGTGGGGAGAGAGAAGCTCCCTGACTGGATGTAATGTTCCCAAGCCAATTTTTTCGCTTGGGAACACTAGCTAACCGTTGAACTAACTGTTTAACTATTTGTGTATGCAGGTTGGCCTCTTATATTTCGGCCTTAGGGTTTTATTCAGTTATTCAACACAGTTTATCAAGATATATTCAATACAATGCAAGATCTCATCAATACACAAGATATGAAACCACAAAGCACAGATCTGACCTTTTTATTAAGAAAAGCAAGAACCTGATACAATATAGAAGTAGATCTACAATAACATCAGATGGCTCCAAGATAGAAGATATGAGCTGCTACAAAATGCTCCTGACAATACAAAATAAGCCTCCAAAAGTTGAATATGAGATGAAGACTCAAAATACAAGAACAAGGGTTACGTCCAACCCCCCTATGCTGCTGGCACGTCCTACTGGATGAAGAAGAAGGCCAATATTTCGGCACAGCTGAAGGAGGTCTCAAAACAATGTCAAACTCCTCCAAAGGATAGATCGGGACAAGGGAAATCCCTCCCAGAAGTATGAAGCTCAAATACCAAGTCTTTCTCCTCCAATCTGTTGAAACCCTAATCAAGCTTGAGCCCTCCTTAAACCCTGAAGTGCCCAACAATTCGGCCTGAATGAAGTAAGCCTCCAATACTCCTGAAACTCTCTAGGATGATAGATCGAGCTGCCACAAGCACCTAGGAGAAGTTTCACAATCACATATGAGGTATAGCCCCCTAGATCTGAGAATATTTGAATCACAAGACGTCCTCCTCTCAAAGTCGTCCCAATCTGTAGCTGCTAATATGGCCTAAGTAACTCCTCCAAAATACCTTCAAACTGATGAACAAGGTCCTGCAAGCAAAACCCAAGTGCTAGAATGTCTCAAGTCTCTCTCACAATGTTGGATCGAACTTTCCCTTAGACAATGGTACGCCCCTGCTGGAAAACCCTGAATGGTACAGCCATGCTGCCCTCCTGGATCAATGATGGAACCTGTGATGAGTGTAGAATGGTGTGGGTGGAGTATTTCATCTTCGAGACCAAGCTTGGAACAAGGTGAGTGGAATCTTTCACCACTGATTTGTTCGCTAGGGTTTGTAATCTCAAAACCCTCAAAATTGTGTGGTCAAGAGCTCAACAAGCAAAATACCAAATATCCAAGATGAATGAAAGGTGCACCCTAGCCTTTCCTTTATACTTTCCTTCTATTTTCCTGTTGAGTTAGTTTAACCCTTAGGTTCAACTCTCTAACTCAACCCCCAGCATTCTAATTCTTCATTGAGTTACTTTTTGTCATTTTTCCCTTTTTCTAAGTCAACTTCAAAATATAACATTAGTTTGGTTGACTTTTCACCATGCTACATGAGACTATGGTCTAGTGGGGATGGCTAGACCACTAAGTCTTCCCAACCTCTTCATCAAGAGGTGGGGGACATTACAGTCTCCCCTGCTAGAAATTGCTTGCCCACAAGCAATTCCAAACATGTCTCCTTCATTACCTGTTCATTCTCCCATGTGGCATCCTCCATAGGCAGGTCCTTCCATTTGATTAAGTATTCTCAGATGCTTCTCCTACGGAGTTTCTTCTCCCGTACCTCCAATATCTCCTCAAGTACTAGCACCAATTGCCCCTCTTTATCTACAGGTGGCAGTATCTCAAGGGGTGTGATGTGTTGACCTAGGGCCCTCTTCAAGCATGACACGTGGAAAACGTCGTGGATTTTGCTACCCTGTGGAAGCTCTAGCTCATAAGCCACGGCCCCTACCCTCTTGTTGATCCTGTAGGGTCCAAAGAAGCGAGGTTGGAGTTTTTCTGCTCCACTTCTTTTGATAGAAGCATGTCTGTATGGTTGGAGCCTTAGGTAGACTAAGTCACCAACCTCAAAGGTACGCTCTACCCAGTGTTTGTTCGCCTGGACCTTCTGTTGATTTTGTTCCCTCTGTAAGTGATCCTTCAATTCCCTGAGGATGTCCTGACTCTGCTATATCCAATCCTGTGCCATCGGGGCTCTGTTGTCACCAAAAGCAATCTCTGCAAAAGAGAGTGGGTCATAACTGTACAACGCCCTGAATAGGGTCATGCCTATGGACATGTGATGGGTGGTGTTGTAGCAATATTCCCCCAAGTGTAGCCACCTAACCCATGCCTTATGTTGTCCCGCTACATAGTTCCTGAGATAGCCCTCCACCCATTTATTGACTATTTCGGTCTGTCCATCTGTCTGAGGATGATAGCTAGTGCTAGGGGTCAAAGTCGTACCAACCAACCTGAACAACTCCTGCCAAAATGTACTCATAAATCTGTTGTCCCTGTCACTAACAATGGTTTTGGGTAGCCCATGCAATCTGAAGACCTCTCTGAAGAACAATTCGGCCACCTATGTTGCACTGAAGTCTGTAGAAATGGAGAAGAAGTGTGCAAATTTCGTCAACCTGTCCACTACTACGAAAATGCAATCTTTACCCTGTGCCCTTGGCAATCCTGTAATGAAGTCCATGGAGATGCTCTCCCATTTGTGCTCTGGAATGGGTAAGGGTTGTAGCAGTCCTGTTGGGTGAGTGTGCTCATCCTTATTCTCTTGACACGTAGTGCACTCCTTGACGTGACTCATTACATCCTCCTTGAGGCCCTTCCATGAGAACCTCTCCCTTACCTGTCTGTAAGTCTTGCCAATCCCTTGGTGCCCTGCTACCGGTGAATTATGACATGCCTGCAATACCTTAGCCTTGAAGGCCGATTCAAGAACCAAAAAGATTCGGCCCTTGTAATAGATAATGCCATCGATGACCCTAAAATTATCATCCTGTTTTTGCCCATCCATTACCTAACAAGCGAACTGATTTTTTGAGTATTCCATCACAAGGAGGTCCTTCCAGTCCACTGATACATCTGTCATGCCATAAATTGATGGTCTCCGGGATAATGCATCTGCCACCACGTTGTTTTTCCCTTTGACGAATTCAATGTCAAAGTCATAGGCTTGGATCTTGCTGACCCACTTCTGTTGCCTTTCATTTAAGTCCTTCTGCTCCAGGAAGTACTTAAGGCTGTTGTGGTCTGATTTCACCACAAATCTAGCACCAACCAAGTATTGCCTAAATTTGGCCAAAGCGTGCATGATGGCCAGCATCTCTTTGCCATAGATGGTGTAAAGTAACTCAGGCCCCCTGAGTTTTCGACTCTCATAGGCAAGAGGGTGCCTATTCTACATCAGTACGGCCCCAATGCCCTCTCCATAGGCATCGCATTCCAAGGTGAAAGGTTGGTCGAAATCAAGTAAGGCTAAAACTTGGCACGTGCTCATCACCTTTTTCATCCTGTCAAGTGTAAATTGGGCTTCCTCACTCCATTTGAAAGCTCCCTTCTTGGTCAAATCAGTCAAAGGTGCACAAAGTTGGGAGAACCCTTTGACGAACTTCCTGTAATAAGAGAAAATGCCTAGAAATCCCCTCAACTCTGTAAGAGTTTTAGGTGTAGGCCATTCCACTATAGCCTGAATCTTTTCCTGGTGCACTTGTACTCCTTTAGCTCCAATAATGTGTCCCAAATAGAGGACCTCTGTCATCCCAAACTCACATTTGGATTCCTTAGCATACAATGATTGTTCCTCCATAATAGTCAAGATCTAGTCCACATGCTGAAGGTGCTCCTCCCACTTCTTGCTATAGATCAGCAAGTCATCAAAGAAAACAAGAAGATGTTTCCGTAATTGTCTGTTGAAGACATGGTTCATACATGACTGGAACGTGGTTGGGCCATTGGTTAAGCCAAAGGGCATCACTAAGAACTCATAGTGGTCGTAGTGACACATGAAAGCAGTTTTTGGGATGTCCTCCTCCCTCATCTTGATTTGATGGTAGCCAGAGCGCAGGTCAATTTTGGTGAAATAGACAGCCCCATGAAGCTCGTCCACCAGCTCATCAATTCTTGGTATAGGATACCTGTTTTTTTATTGTTTTCTTGATAAATGCCCTGAAGTCAATGCACATGTGCATGGTTCCATCCTTCTTCTTGACCAACACCATTGAAGAGGCAAAAGGGCTGGAACTTGGCCTGATGTGCCCCATGTCCAGGAACCCTTTTATTGCATTTTCTATTTTTTCCTTATACTTCTTTGGGTGTCTGTAAGGCGTGGTGATGATAGGTTTGGCTCCTGTCTCCAACTCAATGATATGCTCAAAGCCTCTATCTGGTGGCACTCCTGGTGGAATCGGCCCAAACACTTTGTTGTGTTTGTCAAGAATCTCATGAATCTCTGGGGTGTAGTGAACCTTTCCCTTTTTATCCACACGTTATGAAATCTTGCACTCAGCAGCATACACGATTTCTTCCCTCTTGAAAATGGCCTCCATCCTCTTGGTCATGACTACCTTGGCTGAGTTACCATGCCTCTGAGGACTACTTTCTTTCCACTCTCCTCTGTGAATGACATCTCCATGGTCTTGTAGTTGGTGGTGATAGGCCCTAATGTGTTGAGCCACTGCACTCCAAGGCTTATGTTGGTGTCAGGAAGGTCCATCACATAAACATCATGTACCAAATCGTGCCTACCCAATGTAAGCTTTAGCCATGGAATGTACCTGTTACAAGGCATGGTGCTTCCCCCTGCTCCCTCCACCTTGAATCCTTCAAATTCAACCGTGGGTATATGCCTCCGGTGTAGCAATGCTGAATCTATGAAGTTGTGAGATGCTCCCCCATCAATCAACACTGACACCTTCTGCCCTTGCAAGACTCCTCTCATCCTGAAAGTATTGTACTTGGGCACCCCACTAATGGATGCCAAAGTAGCTCTCTCCTCTGTCGTACTGTCATGACCTGTAGCCTCCTCCTCTGCAGCATCGGTGGTGTCTGCCTCTATGTTTTGAATATGGCCGATCTCGTCATCTTCTTCGTTGTCTGATGTCACCTCTATGTAATGAACTTGGCCACGGCCCATGCATTTATGGGATGGGTTCCATGGCTCCTTGCATGTGTAGCATAGTTGCTTTCTCCTCAATTCTCTTCTGGTATTTTCGTCCATCCTACCTCTTCCCCTGTCTAACCCCCTTGGGTCATGCCCTCCTGGGTTCATTGGAGGTCTCTGATCTCTTCCCCCCGTGTTAAGAGGTGGTCTAGGCACAAATTTCGGCTTTGCAGCTGGCCCTAGGTCTCTCGTCCTCCAGATAGCATCCAGTAGGCTGGTAGGCTTAAAAGCCTTTACCCAACCCTTCAAGGGTTCCATCAACCCTTCAGTGAAGAGCATCATGAGCCTAGTCTGTGACACATCCTGCACCATGACTGCTAGCCTCTAGAATTCCTCAATGTACACCTCCGATGCTCCTGTATGTCTGAGTTGTGTGAGCTCTCGGAAATGTTACTCAAGATCCCCCTGATCAAACCTGTCAATGAGTTTCTGAGTAAACTCTGTGTATGCCACTATCTGATTGTGGCCAAGTGTGGTCAATCCATCATACCACCAATCATGAGTTTTTCCATCCAGGTACATGGTGGCAAATTTGATGGCCTCCATCTCTCTCATAGGGTTAAGCTGCAGATATGTGTCTAGTTTCTGCACCCATGCTTGTGCAATCATCTTGGTCGATCCATCAAAGTAGGGAATCTCCATCTTCCCAGCCCTGCGCTCAAACTCATAATTACTCCTGTAGTTCGGCCTAGGTTTGTTTCTGAATTTGAGTTGACAGTACTGATCTAGAGTCATTTGCCTCTGCACTGTCATACTTAAGTCGTTGTACTCCCTGGTACATTGTGCCATCTGCTCAACAAAATCATCTATGGGTTCATGCTGTGTAGGTTCATCTGTGAATGTGGGCAAGTATGGTCTAGGAGTAGCCCTGCTACCTATCTGTCCATGTGGTACTCCCCCTCCAAGGCTTCCTTCAGACTGATGATAGGAGACATGCCCTAGATGATACCTGTTTCCTCCATGAGATCCACTCATTTCCCTGTTGCCATACACCTCTGGTCCTTTCCCCTTGTGGCTCATCTCCATTAACAATGTTGCTATCCTCGTCTAGTTTTCATCTACCTTCCTCAAGGTCTCAGTGATTTCGGCTTACCCCTTACGGTTTGCCTCATAGTTTTCCTGTAAATGGATGACCAATTTACTTTATGTCTGGTTTATGGACTTATGGAACTCATGTGCCAAGAATGCCAAGCCCTGGGGCTCAACGTCATCACCTGAACCCTCCATTTCAGCTTTTGTTTCACTTGCCTGTTTCTTCCTTCGGCCCATATAGATACCACTGAACTTCTGCATGCGCTAATCCTCACAGGATGGGAGGATCAGCCTCTAATACCACTGTAATGTTCCCAAGCCAATTTTTTCGCTTGGGAACACTAGCTAACCGCTGAACTAACTGTTTAATTGTTTGTGTATGCAGGTTGGCCTCTGATATTTCGGCCTTAGGGTTTTATTCAATTATTCAACACAGTTTATCAAGATATATTCAATACAATGCAAGATCTCATCAATACACAAGATATGGAACCACAAAGCACAGATCTGACCTTTTTATTAAGAAAAGAAAGACCTGATACAGTATAGAAGTAGATCTGGAATAACATCAGATAGCTCAAAGATGGAAGATATGAGTTGCTACAAAATGCTCCCGACAATACAAAATAAGCCTCCAAAGGTTGAATATGAGATGAAGACTCCAAATACAAGAACAAGGGTTACGTCCAACCCCCCTATGTTGCTGTCACGTCCTACTGGATGAAGAAGAAGGCCAATATTTCGGCCCAGCTGAAGGAGGTCTCAAAACAATGCCAAACTCCTCCAAAGGATAGATCGGGACAAGGGAAATCCCTCCCGGAAGTATGAAGTTCAAATACCAAGTCTTTCTCCTCCAATCTGTTGAAACCCTAATCAAGTATGCGCCCTCCTGAGACCTTGAAGTGCCCAACAATTCGGCCTGAATGAAGGAAGCCTCCAATACTCCTAAAACTCTCTAGGATGATAGATCAGGCTGCCACAAGCACCTAGGAGAAGTTTCACAATCACATCTGAGGTATAGCCCCCTAGATCTGAGAATATCTGAATCACAAGACGTCCTCCTTCTCTCAAAGCCGTCCCAATCTGTAGCTGCTAATCTGGCCGAAGTAACTCCTCCAAAATACCCCCAAACTGATGAGCAAGGTCCTGCAAGCAAAACCCAAGTGCTAGAATGTCTCAAGTCTCTCTCACAATGTTGGATCGAACTTTCCCTTAGACAATGGTGCGCCCCTGCTGGAAAACCCTGAATGGTACGGCCCTACTGCCCTCTTGGATCGATGATGGAACCTGTGATGAGTGTAGAATGGTGTGGGTGGAGTATTTCATCCCCGAGACCAAGCTTGGAACAAGGTGAGTGGAATCTTTCACCACTGAGTTGTTCACTAGGGTTTGTAATCTCAAAACCCTCAAAATTGTGTGGTCAAGACCTCAACAAGCAAAATACCAAATATCCAAGATGAATGAAAGGTGCACCCAAGCCTTTCCTTTATACTTTCCTTATGTTTTCATGTTGAGTTAGTTTAACCCTTAGGTTCAACTCTCTAACTCAACCCCCAGCATTATAATTCTTCATTGAGTTACTTTTTGTCCTTTTTCCCTTTTCTAAGTCAACTTCAAAATATAACATTAGTTTGGTTGACTTTTCCCCATGTTGCATGAGACTATGGTCTAGTGGGGATGGCTAGACCACTAAGTCTTCCCAAACCTCTTCATCAAGAGGTGGGGGACATTACACTGGAGCATATTATGGGATGATTTTACGCAGGAGGAGATCTGTGAGGGGTCTCAGGAAATGGCATTGGATGGTGCAGAGGACAAGAACGTTGCTCTTGTGGTAAAGGGCAATGAGAAGAAGGACATGAGCAAGGTGAAATGCTTTGCATGTCACAAGACTGGCCACTACGCTAGTCAATGTCAGAATAAGAAGAAAGCCAAAGAAATGTGGGATGCACTAAAAGGCTTGTATGAGGCTAAGAACGAGAACCGGAAAATGGCTCTCCGGGACAAGCTCCATGGAGCTAGGATGGTCAAAGGAGAGAGTGTGGCCACCTACCTCACCCGGGTTGCACAGGTAAAGGACGAGTTGGTAGTTGTTGGAGAAGTCATTCCTAACTCAGAGTTGGTACGGATAGCCCTCAAGGCTCAAAGGCTTCACCAAGGAGTGGGGGGTTTTCCTCAAGGTGGGGAGAGAGAAGCTCCCTGACTGGAGCAGATTATGGGATGATTTTACGCAAGAGGAGATCCGGGAGGGGACTCAGAAAATGGCATTGGATGGTGCAGACGACAAGAACGTTGCTCTTGTGGTAAAGGGCAATGAGAAGAAGAAGCACATGAGCAAGGTGAAATGCTTTGCATATCACAAGACTGGCCACTACGCTAGTCAATGTCCGAATAAGAAGAAGAAGAAACCGGAACCAGAGGTGTTAGCTTCAGCAGAGGTTGTAGAGTTTGTTGAGAGATATGAGAAGGAGTTCTCATGACTAGTCTCGTGGGCAGTGGGTGCCTAGCATTCGAGGACATTGAGTCTTGGTTTGTGGACAATGGAGCTTCTCGGCACATGACTGGGTTGAGGTCAATTTTCTTTGATCTTACAGAGATTGACTCAGACTGCAGAGTGAATTGTGGAGCCGGCCCACAACTTGCAATAAAGGGGGTTGGAAGGGTGAGATTGCAACTAGAGTCAGGAGGTCTTCTGGAGGTTGTCAAGGTGTTATATATTCCAGAGTTGACAGTTAATTTGCTCTCAGTGTTAGCTTTGGATGATAGTGGATTTGGAGTTGTCTTCTACAATGGACATGTGTTTTTATATCCTGTGGGAGCCACTGCTAACACAACAGTAATGCTCGGTGTCAAGTATGAGGGCTTATACAGGTTGTTGGGTCGACCTGTGTTGGGGTCCAGTGGATTTCTCAACTCGGATTCTGTGTCGGAGAATGAACAGGTAGCACGGGAGAGAGAGTTGATACCGGGGACCCAGTCCTCTTCTGGGACTCTCAAGGGACTCAGCAGGCATGAGTCAACACAGATGGATGCTCAGGAGAGTATGTAGTCTCCTAGGAGTTTGTCTTCAGTTCGTGGTACAACAGAGGCAACAGCAGAGGCTTCCAGTGCAGTGGGAGTAGTGGCTTCATGTTCAGAGGGAGCTGAGACTTCTAGTACAGAGGAAGCATCCATGGCAGCTGATGAGATGGAGACAGATTCTGGTGGAGATACCAGAAGTACCTCTCTCGCTAAGAGAGAGTGTTGAAATTTGGTAGCTTGGAGTTACTTATGCATTGGCAGTGCTCAGCATGCAGAAGTGACCAATCAAACCTTCTCCCAGTGACTTTATAATGTGTTTTTATAAAGTGATTTTATAAAGTTAAGTCTTTTAATTTTTTAATGTAAAAATGACTTTATGATGTTATGGGTCACTTTATTAACTTAAGTGACCTCAACGAATGATTAAGTCGTGACTGTTGATCTCAAGGGAAAGTGAAGAGTCACTTAAGGGAGATCAAGGGTTAAAGGAGTTACAATTCGAAATTGCTTAAAGGCAGCTCATTAGGAGAAGGAGGGCGCACTTTTGAGGAGAGCTTGAGAGAAGGTGAAGGGGCACGCACCCCAAGGAGGAGTTCTTCACTTGAGGAAAGAGCTACAGCAAGAGGGACTTGGCACGCATCCCTAGGAGAGGGATTGGCACGTAGTCCAAGGAGCATTTGCAGCATTCAGCAGTTCATACCGCAGCTACAGTAGAGGCCGTACAGCAGTGTTTTAATGGTCGTACAGAAAGAGAAGGCACAAAAATCGAGGCTGAGTATACAGCTAGAGTGGCACAATTTTCTATGTTAGTTTGCTGAAGTTTTCTGTTATGTTCCGTACTGATTCTCTTGGCACAAGTTTCTATACATTTCTGTGATTGTTTGTGGAGGTTTACTAGCTGTTTTGGGCCGTACTGGCCGTACAGTTGAGGCAATCTGCCCTAGTTACAGTCTGGTACAGTTTGTATTGAAGGATGACTTGCTGAAATAAGAGATATTATGTGTTGTAATGCTGATACTTATTGCTGTTGTATAAACTCAGATTTTCCTTGAGCAGAATAAAGAGCTTTTTCTCCACAAAACTGTCCAATTTTCTGTGTATTTTTCAAGTGTTTATGCACAGAATTTTGTGCCAAATGTGGGTTACTGTCTGTTGTTCATATTTGTATTCCGCTGCTATTTTATTTCAGAACTTGTCTATGGGTGTTTCTGTCCATAAAGAATAGTTGTATGGTTGTTGTATCTTTATAGAAGGCTGAAATCTAATTTAGACTAATGCTGAACTAAGATGTTTTTCAACAAGACCATGTCCACGTGTTATAAATCTTGAGATGCATGACATGCTGCCCTAGCATGTTGGACATGCACTTGGCATGTGTCCTTTTCAGGTCAAATGCCAGACTCCTGTCTGACACCCTGCGTATCGTGTTCAGACGTGTCAGACACCCATTGTACCAAAACAGTTCAAAAAAATTCACTAAAATTGAAAAACACATGCAATGTGTCCTGACATGTCAATAAATGTGTCCCAATGAGTGATCGATGTGGTTCTATTTACCTAACATTTCAAAAATTTGCATCTGTCTATATTTTACTTTTGTAATCGTAATTTTCTATATATATATATATATATATAAAGTGCTCCTTTGTCATGTTTTCACTGTTCAGGGATCTACATGTCCCATGTTGTACAGTTGTACACATGAACCCGCATGTCCCTGTGTCGCATTGTCAGGGATCTATATGTCCCATGTCGGACACTTGAATCCACGTGTCCTCATGTCCCAGTGTCATCTGACCTTGCCAACCGTGTGAATTATGTGGAAAGCCTTGAGACCCAGGAGGCTGTTAATATTAAAATAGTCAATACATTCATCACCATCATTGAGACAGAGAGAAGAGCTGTGCATGATCACAAAGAAATCAAGAAGGTTAAGGCCAAGAAAATTCTGCAGTAAAATCCTAAACTAGGTAAGAACCTTGCACACATAAATTAGCAACATTTTTTCCAACAAAGATTAAAGAAGAACAATTAAAAGAATGCATCTGAAACATGGGAGAAAATGAAACATTAGTTCAGAAATTTAATAACACAATTTTTGAACACTGAGCTGTTCTGAGGGAACATGCACGATTATCCATCTAGGCACAAAACATGTCCACTGAAATTGAGCAAGCTACGTATTTGTTCAGAAATTCTTATGATTTGTTCTAGTTTGGAGATGAGAATCAGTTAAAAATGATAAAAATACAGATAACAAATGAAATTGAAACTCAAATAATCACAGAAAAAATTCGAAACATCAACAACCCAAGCATAAGGTCTGAAGTTTCCTTATGGTAGGAATGTACAAGATATCTAGAAAGCTCTGGGTCCTCACCAAACTTTCTCCAATACAAATGGGACTCAACTTCTTTGTTGAATTTATGAACTAAAATCTGCAGTGCAGAGCTTCAAATGTGCACAAGTAATCTTGAGAATGAATACTGAAGATAAAATAAACAAATTATATTACAACAAAAAATATAGATCTTTCATGTTTACCTATTTACCACTCAGTTGCCATGAGGCTTCCATCCTCACTCTCATCTACCTACCATTCCATCATCTTCTATCAATATTACAACCATAAATGACAATGACTGATTAAACAACACCGTACAGGAGAATCCTTTTGCAACATGTTGGAATGCTTAGCTATATTCTGCTCAGGCAAAATCCCACTGAATCCCACTGCTACAGACAGCCAGCATGATTTGCCTGATAGGCAGACAAACTAGAAAACCTTGGATGGACATGGATTCAAGTTTCAATTAAGGGAACTGGCATACCCTTTGCTTTCCAGACAACTCTTGTGGAGTTTTCGCAACAAGTTGTGTTAAGAGTAGAGAAGAAATTAACCGGGTGGTTCAACAAGCCGACAGCCCGATTCTAGATATGTAGCAACTTGCAAGGTGTTAGCAGCCGTGCATGTTTACTAATCTTCATGCTGGGCCCCTTCAGCTAGACTGATTATGGCCAGCTCGAAAAGGTTCTTCACTCCTTTTACAGCCAAAATTTGATGGAAAGAAGAGCTTCCACATGCTAGAGTAGGACATTTGTTGCTCCCCAAATGATAAGGGAGGACTGGGAATTATCAACATCTATTCCCAAGGCCAACCTCTCTGCACGCAGTGGATCATCAAAACGATTGCTGGTAAAGAGACCCAGAAGATCGTCCTACACAACTATGTGCTAGAAAGAGCATTTTATGGCAAACAAATCTGGAGCGATCTTAACCTCCAAGACTTGAAGCTCATGCCAACACCCATGAAAATCCAGGGCTCTTTAATGGCTCAAAGGATTTGGAAAACCTAGGAGTTGGTTAAACTGCATTTGAGATGGAAAGGTGATCAATTTCAAGCAACAAACTCCTTCAATGATCACCCTTGTGGTAGCCACCAATTCGTGCAAAAAATGGGAAGCCACCAGCTGATATACCCTGGTTCTCAATGACGCTTCCCTTTAAAATAGGCATCAAGGCAGTAAGGGATATCTACTCCAAGCCACAAAGTGATTGGGTTCCATAGGATGAGCTCAAAGCCAAGCTCAATTTGAGCAATTTGGACCAATTTATCCTAGAAAAGATTAAAAATCTAATCTTTGACACTATTGTTTAAACTTGGGATCAAGGCTCCTATCGAACCTAAGAAATATTGTTTTGCATTCTCTTTACTCTACAATGGTTTAACTTTAGGTCAACATCAGTCTCATCTAGGTGCATCTACACCTCCTTGCACCTTTTATTGCAACTCAAAGTTAGCCATACATATTTTCAGTTCTACAAGAAAGCCCAATCTCCTTGGAGATGAGTTGAGTCCATGTATGACTGCTTTACCTCTTCTCCAGTTTTATGGAAATTTGCTTGATTGTAAGATGACCACCTATGGGCCACTAACTTTTCCAAGTATGGCATATAGTTTGGCTTGAGATCTTTTTGCTTGCAAAATAAGTGTCACAACATACTTTTTGGCAATCAATCCCTACTTCATATTTTTCTTGGCCTGACAAGACTATGGTCATGACAAATTTAGTGCCAAGCAAAGAAAGTGGTGATGGATTGTTGATCCATTGGAGAAGTGCACCTTTCTCTATAAGAATGGACCCACCAAAGGGCTCTTCTAGGCATTCTCAATGGCAACAACGACACTCATATTGGCCATGCTAGAACCAAGGGAGCAATAGACACAACCAAAGGTGGCAACATCATGGGCCATGTTATAGCACAAGTTGTAGGTTAGGCAAAGCCCGACCCAACCACAAAAGCAAGTGCTACAACTTGGGAATCCTACACCCAATGTCACCTCAATGTGGGTCCCACACTTCAAGGGTGACTAGGTCACTCTTGGGAGGCGATCTCGGTGACCCTAGGGGGAATGAGAAGGGGATATGGATAGAGATGGAAGTGAAGCCCCTAGAGGTCAAATCTAAATGGAGTGAAATGTGGAAAGAGATGCCTTGTAAGTCAAGTGATTGTTGCCCCAAAGGTGTAGTACTTCTCCAGATGATTGTACTTGCCCGAGACACAAGAAAATCCAACTTGCAATGATATATGTTAGTATGGATCAGCAAGTTAAGCTTGTTGTCGCTAATTTAGGGCAATGGATAACAGTTTATATCAGCAAATAAAGCAT
This sequence comes from Picea sitchensis, assembly GCA_010110895.2. NCBI lineage: Eukaryota > Viridiplantae > Streptophyta > Pinopsida > Pinales > Pinaceae > Picea > Picea sitchensis. The sequence goes on along the minus strand of SNQJ01S0007523.1, from coordinate 230,562 downwards.
TCTAAATCAGCATGTAAAGCATAAGATCAATCATCAATATTATCAATGAATATGGCAATAAATTATGACTGAAAAATGGCACTTTGAGGCTGAATAAAGCAAGTTGTTACAACATGTGTTTTCTGCAGAAAATTGCAGCCTTATGGCTGTAGCATTCAACGACATGCAGAAGAAAAACCAGCCATGGAAAAGTGCCAAGAACTAGTCCAAAAAGTGCGCCCTAGTTAGTAGAGTTAAGTGTGCAAAATTTAGGAGCTAGTCTAGGGTTAGTTTAGGAGTTCAGAGTGAATTAGTAGCTAGGGTTATGCAGCTTTAATGGTTGTAGGTTAAAGTTTGTAACAGAAATTAAGGACGCCTTAGTAGGGGAAAACTCCTCTCAATGTGGCAAACCAACTCCAAGCAAGAGATCTTTCAAAAGACAAAATTTCACGTTTCCCAAGGCAATGACTTTATATCTCCAATACAAAAAGTAAATGACTAGTGCCTTTAATATTGGGTTAAT
>SNQJ01S0007523.1:203246-217822 GCA_010110895.2 Picea sitchensis | reverse complement strand
CACCGGGAAGATCATCCAGGTCTTCCATCATTCTTCATTGATTTCGCAGTGCTCCCATATTCCGGGTATTATCTTTTAGTTGCTTATTTGTATTCCAGCTAAGATCCTTCTGTCTTTTGATCTAGCCGAGTGTTGTTATTTAATTCAACCGCAGTTGCTTATTTCTATTCCGGCTAAGATCCTTTGTCTGTTGATTTAGTCGAGTATTGTCAGCTTATTCAGCCACATTCGGCCATTTTGTAATCCACAGAGATATCATAATACAAACTTTGCAGTCCTTTGTCGCACTTATTATTTGTATGATCATTTATATGCTGATTGTCAGCTTATTCAGCCACATTCGGCCATTTTGTAATCCACAGAGATATCATGATACAAACTTTGCAGTCCTTTGTCGCATTTATTATTTGTATGATCATTTATATGCTGTAAACCTTTGATCCTACACACACATTAGTAGCGTTTCCTAGACTAGCCAAGTCAGGAACATTACAAAATGATATGATCCATTGAGGATTATGAAGTATCTATCCATTTTCCAAATGAAAGTAGCAGCCATGATAAGTAGCACGTGTTCAGAAGAAGCCTTAAGTATCCTTGGTTGTCCATCTACATCTATGTTCCTATGATGAAAGGAAGAAGTAGGAATCTTTAGGAAGAAGGGGCATGGAATCTATAGAAGACTCCATGGTCCCAAGAGCTAAAGAAAAACATGAGAAAGAACATGAAGATTCCAAGACAGAAAGAAAATCCAGAACAACTAGTTATTATACCGAGAATCACAAGACTACCAGCTTGGTTTGAACCCACTAGAAGCAATCAAGTAGAAGAAATGGAAGTCATGATAAAGAATAGTGTATGTAAGAAAATGTGAAAAAGACTTATGAATGGAAGCATTGCGAGATTCAAAGGTTCTTCCAGAAGGAGGGAGAAGACTATGACAATAGCTCGTTTGAGTAAACCAGATATACCTCCTGTAGTATCCATGGATTGGAATTTACATGTAAAAGACTGTTGTTCCCAAATAAATTAAATTGAGAAAGGAGCTTATACCAGAAAGAGACCCATGTATGCATATATAAGAAGACCTTGTATGGATTCAAACAACTTGATGCAGAGTATCTCATATACAGCAGAAGCGTGGTGAAAACTTTCTATGACAGAAATAGTGTATCAGAATGGTTACTCAAAATTCTGGGATGATGGATTGCTAATCCATGGAAAACTCTCATGATGACAAAAGAAGTGTTACTTGGATATGTTTCAGTTTGAGCTTTGCCATGATGTCATGAGCTAGCAGGAAACAAAAGTACCGAATTCAACCATGATATATTGTAATGATGATAGCTATATGAAGTCTTCAGAGAAAACCAGTGTTCCATAACATACCGAAGCACATTGAGATCAAGCATTATATTCTCCGCGATGAAGTCCAAAAGAAAGAAGTGGTTCTCTAATATATCTCCACAGATGAGTAGATAGCAGATATTTTGGTAAAGCCTTTGTCCAAGATGAAAAGTTTGCGTACTTAAGAGACAAGTTGGGGCTCGTGGAGATGACTTCCTTATTGAAAAAGGAAGAGATTACTCTGAGGTTGGGAAGGAGCATTGATATGTTATTGATTTATGGACAGTCATTTTTTAGTTTGAAAAATGGTCCAGGATGAGCAGTTCCTTTCCAGTTCGGAGAGTGGTTTAATATTTCTGACGGACAAGCATTTTCCAGTTCGGAAAAAGGTCCAGATCGGACAGTCATTTTCGTAATGAAAATGGTTCGATAGATTGTTGATGTACCATAGACAACGATTCCCCTTGTGGCCAGTGTGGGGGAATGGTCTAGGACAGTCATTCTTCTTGGCAGTCACTCTAAGAAGTGGTCAAGTAGAATGGTCTGCCTCGTCGGGCAGTCATTCTTTCGAAGTTCACAGTTGTGAGCAGTTTCGAAGAATGGTCTGTTTTGGAGGTTGGTGCAGGACAGTCATTTCCTTAGGAAATGGTTCGGACAGTCATTCCCTAGGAAAGACTCATTCTCTCCAGGTTGCACTATGATTAGTGCCAGAGGAATGGCCCAGTTAGGTGAATGGTCCAAGTTCAGCAATGAGGGACAAGCATTCCCTAGGGCAGACTCACTCTCTCCAGGTTGCACTATGATTAGTGCCGGAGGAATGGCCCAGTTAGGTGAATGGTCTAGGCTCAAAAATCAGGGACAATTATTCTTCTATGCTTGAGAAGAATAGTCGAGATAGCCCATGGCTGATGTTTTACTTTCTGAGGGCAGATGTGAGTGGAAGAATGGCCTAGATGACTCAGTTTGTATCATGATATTGTTATGCAGGTTGATATTGGATGATACGATTACTGTGGAGACTGTATGTCTCTGGAAAGTAGTTGTATGCCATTGTGGTGGATGTGTTCCACTGATTGTGACTATGTGTCACTGGTTAAGTAGTCGTGTGCTACTTGGTGTGGTTGTGTACCATTGGATAGTAGTTGTGTACTACTATGGATAGACACAGTTGTGTTCTATTGAATGGCATTGTTCTGATTTCCATGAAGACTAACAGTAGTGTTGGAAATGATTACCAGCTAGGTGGATAGTCAGTGTGCTGGTGGACAAACATTCTCCAGGCGGAAAATGGTCCAGGACAGTTATTCTTCTAGGACGTTTGTCTGAATTCGAAGAATAGTCCTTGTAGCCCATGGCGTGTCTTCCAGCATCTGTTGGAATAGTTATTCTTCCAGGACATATGTCCGTATTAGAAGAATGGTTCTTGTATCACTCTGTGGAGTGAGTGACTTATTTAGCATCATGCCTGATTACTCAGATCAAGTATGGCTTTGAGAGATGATGCAGTTGATACTATCAGATGATACTGATAGTGATGATGGTGCTCATGATTTGATCATGAGATAGCTTGTGTGGCTATGATGAGGCTACCGGTTGAATGGTATGTTTGTGCTCAAGACCATTACCTTTAATACCTCCCTAGCTAGGAGGGAGTGTTGATATTATGGCAACTACGGGAGGTATTAAACCTCCACATGTAACCCTGACAAGACTAGAGTATTCCGGGAAGCAAGAAGAAACCCTAAAGCATTGGACATAACCCTAGAAGACAATTGGCTAAAGAAAATAATCAATATTGAGTTTTTAGCCTCCGGAAAGAGAAGTCGGCCCGGACAGCTAAGAAAGAGCAGTATAAATACAGGATGTTAGAGCTCATTTGGACACACACAGCTCGCAACTGCAGAAATTTAGTAAGTGTGCAAGTTTGGAGAGTAGCTCCAGCTGCAGCTACTGCAACTTGTATTTTCGATTTTAGGCTTGGACTTTCTCTTGGTTATGGTTTGGACTTTTTGCTTGGTACGCTAGCTCTGGAGAGTGATACGCTACCTTGATTGGCTATTAGGCCTAGGGTTTGTTTCCAAAAATTTTCTCTGTCAAGGTTAAGGTGCTCAGGCTGGCTTCGGCCTATGGTAGGGTGACAATATTGCTATATTGTCTATGGTAAAACGAGCACACCTGTTTTTTTCTAACAGGCCTCTTCCTAGTCACTGCAACATCCATAGGTAGATCCACTGACCCGGTTGGCTCTACTAACTCTTCCTGATGATCTGAAGAGTAAACAACTGGACTAGAGGGATCTATATGGTCATTTTCAAAGCCTTCTGCTCTTCACAATCAATCTCCATGTGAAACACTACGTATACACAATCATCTTCAAAGCCTTCTGCAAATTCTTCATATACATTGCATCCTCTTATGTAACTACCAGGGGTGGCACGCTTAAATTAACCTCCCATCTCGTGAGAAACAACAACCACAAAGATGGAAGATCTTTACGCATCATGTCCATTAAACCTAAGATACTCTCACACAAAGCGATCAATTGACTTGAAGAGGCGGTACAATCATCATCATGCGTGGGTGATATCCAAGAGAGCTTGTATGACGCAAACACCATGGGAGAAAGGACAAGATCCATAAGGCCATGAAAGAAAGAGGCCAGGGGAGATGACAAGGTCTTTGCTACAATGGGGCAAACACATGTGCAGTAGGAAATGAAGGGTCAAGCACTTCTGTCTAGATGAGGAGTGGAAGTGGTACAGCGAGGGGCGCCTACATGTGGAGGATAGGAACCCCAATGTGGCTTAAAGCCACCTCTACGCATCAAGACCAAAGGTAAGATAGTGGATGTGACAGAGTGAGCGCCAAAATTCAAACGATCGCCACGAGGATGACCATTGTTGGGGACTCCAATGGAATCCCCACTTAGAATTGAGCTAGGAAACTTGAATATGTTCATGGAATTTCTTTCAAAGAGGAATGCTCATTGACCCTAAGCATTTCTATAAGGTCCCTAATTTCCAAATTAGCTTGTCTGCTAGCAATTGTGTTGTTGTGGCAGAGGATATGCATAGGATCTAGATTGTGGAATGCTTCAAGCTCATGGTGAATTCTCAGGAATATTGCCTTCAATTTCATATCCATGGGCAAAGTCTTCTTTCTCACATGATTGTCTTCTTTCATATCCATGGGCAAAGTCTTCTTTCTCACATGATTAATAACTACTTTCAAATCGCTGAGTATTGAGAGGGAGTCTATACCTTGTTGACTGGCCAATTGAAATCCTTGCAGAAGTGCATATGCCTCTACTTGTTTATTAGTAGCATGGCCTACATTCCAAGAAAACAAAATCTTCATATGTCCTCTTGGGGAGATGAGAACCCCACCCGCACATGTCGCCCCAGATTAACATGACACTATCTAAAGTCAATTTGTGTTTAAGATTGCATCTCTTATGATTACATTTAACTTGAAGTTGTTTCTATTGCAAGCTACATTTTCCAAGTTGTTGTTAGTCTACTTCAAAGTTTATCATTAACTTGGGATGGTAATCAACATATTGCAAATTGGAAATCTCCATTGCATATATAGAAAATCATATTTGAAGCCTAATCCACTTGTTTCTCATTCACATAAAGCTTCTATGTAGTTTCTCTAAAGATCTATCTTAAAGCATTAGGTCACTAAGTTATGGGATTTGTTATCCCCTAGCCTAGGGATAACTAAGGAGATTATGTCTCGAGGCCCACAGGTCCTAGACATGGAGTACCGAGAGGCATATTGACTTGAGCCTGGCCCTGGAGGGCCCATCTTTCTTCTTCAACGCCTCCACCTTGTCAACAGCAGCAGCATCCATCCCATCGACCTGGTATTTCAGCAGTAGCGGGTCTTGCTCCATGAGGTAATGAGTCTGAGTATCATGGTATGTGTCATTTTGATTCTCAAAACATTTGAATATGTGCATTTAATTCCTTTTACTTCTAGCGTGTGCTTGGACCTTATGCCTTTCCATTTGTCCACACCTGGGGGGAATGATAGGATGCCCTAGCAAGTTGGTCCCCATAGGGTTTGAATTGCCACTGGGTGGGTTCATGAAAGGTCATCGTCCGTTCCCACCATACTTACCACTTTTCATCTTATTCCCTCTCATCCATCCCATACATTGGTTCGGGCACTGGGTTCACCAAGCTAGCAAAGGGTTGTACCTTACCTTGTGGGAAGAAGGGGCTAAAGGCCCAGGGGGTAAAAGTAGCTGGCAAAAGATAAAAGCCAAAGAACAAAACCTTCAGATGCTTCGCCTAGGGATCCTCAAGAAAGCAATAAAAGGCTTCTCAACAAGAAACAGAGGGACCCATAAAATAATAAAATCAAGACCTGGTTGGAGGATAGGGAGTCTCATCATGAGCCATCCTATTAGGTCCATGGGCATGTAGCGGTATGACACTACCATTCAGCTGGTCACCACGCCAGGGTAGTGGCTCTTGGTGGCATAGCCAAAAGAAAGGGGGTCTCATCACAAGCCATCATTCTCATCTCTGTGAAATGCTTGTGGGTAACATTGTCATCACTGGTCACCACGCCAGGGCAGTGTCCCCTAACTAGTCTCTTGAAAGAAAAAAGCAATAAGACAAAAAGATAAAAGGAATCGGATGGGCTTGGAAACATTTGCATCCACGCCAAGGTGCAGCTCACCCTCTTCAAAGGCACACACAGGTAAGCCATACATTCCCATGTCATCATTTCAACCATTGCTCAAACATCCCTCACCACCTCATCCACTTACATGGCCTCGATTTGTCTTCACCTAGAAACATCCCACGTCCAATGAGAATTAGCCCAATAGGACCTCCTGACGTCCTCTCCAAACCTGGCTTGTAGAATAGCATAATGTCTTTGAGCACTTATCTGGCAAAAAGGGATTTTATGCACATGTTTAAATAACTTGATTATTAGATGTGATTGGAATTGTTATGATCCCTGTGACTTATGAGCCCATGGAGGGCGTACTTCTTGTTGCAGGGCCACACCCGACGGATAGGTACACAAAAGGAGATGATTAGTTCAGACCTCCATAGAGCTAAAATCCCACCAGATGGATGTTGAGACCCCAGCCAGGGGCAAATACAGATCAGAGGTTTGCACCAAAGAGAGAGGAGAATGTTCCACCAGAGATAGCCTGGCAGGCCTGGACCTAGTGGGGTCTTGCCCTCCCACTATGATGTAGGCCTTGGAAGGCCAATGATGTCAACTTTGTGACCCTTGATGTCACCCAACGTTTGATGGACACTTTGGAGGCAGTTGTGTGCCAAGTGGCACGTGTGGCTTGATCCAGAGGCCTTGGGAGGCCTAATGTTTTGCTCCTAGAGGCCAACGCTTCACTTGAGAGGCCTAACGTCACCCTAAAGGGGCATGATGTCACCATTTATGCTTGATTTAGGGTTTTAATTGTCATTTTTATGTAAAAACTGGATATTACATGTAAATTGGCCATGTCAGCCTTTTTGACCCAATTTTGGTCATTGTAACTGTATAAATAAGGGATTTTCCCTTGAATTATTTCATCATCTTTCACACAGAAGTGTGAGGTCTGAAATTTGCGCCCTAATTAGGGTTACTTCGCTGAAATTTGGTGCGCACTTCTTGAAGGAGGCTTATTTTGGACTATTTTGGCATTTTTCTTGGTGGAAGTGTTCAACTAGGCTATTTGCTAGATGATTCTTAGTGAATGTAAGTAAATTTTTTGCAATTCTTCTTCATTGAATGGTTATAGTTATACTTATCTTGCATTTATACTAAGATTATGAAATTGCTAGCTTAAAACCCTAGGAGGCCAAAGCACATGTTATTGTCCTTGCCTTAATAACTTTCACCTACTAGATTATGCTAGCAAACCAATTTTATTGAAGTTTTTGCTAAGGGCCTTGCCATTGCAACACCCTAGCACATTTTGCTTCATCTAAGTCGTCATCTACTTCATCTTTGAACTAAAGAAGGAGGAAAACTACTAGGGCCTAGGGTTACCTACTTCCTAGTAGCCATTTTCCCCTTAGGGTTTGGTGATTGAAGCCTTGGGCTACCAACACTTCAATTATTGACCCCTCTTGTCTCTAGTTCTCTCATTATCATTTGTTCCTTCAAGATTTGTCGCTTCCTAAAAGGACTCCATTTACCCTAAAAAAACACCGATCTAAGCCTTGCTATTGAGTGATTGACAAAAACTACTATCAAAACCTTTACCTTGAGCTCTCTAGTAACTACTCCTAACCTTAGAATAATCTAATCTACTAACCTATTTGCTGATGTTACTAAAGTAAGCTACAGCCATCTATTGCAGCACTAAAAGCACCTAAAAGCAATTGAAAAGTTGATTAATACACTGCCTTATTTGCTTCTGACAAATGCTAGTACTTTGGTATTGATGAGTAATTATTCTTGGTCATTTTGAAGCCATTTTAAGGCATTTATTGTGAAGCTATTGTCTTATAAACATTGCTACTATAAATTTCCGTTTGCTTCACCATATATCAACTATTGTTTTTATTGATAAAGTCCATGGTTTTATAAAGTACTAACAGCAAGTTGTACATGCAAAAGATATCTTTTCTTGTTGCTTTGTTCTAGGCAGGTACATCTTAATTCTTCATTACTTCATTGGTTAAAACCTTGGGACTTTCTGATCAATGCGATTTGTGAGAGGGGACATTTTCATATATACTTTAAAGTTTGCCTTCTCAAACCCCCAGGTCACCGGGGACATCTCCCTTGGGCTATCAACCCTAAATAGAAAGAGGTATCCCGTTGAGGTGACAGTGATAGGATAACCTCTCGTTACACCAATTTGCCTTCCCTAAACCTTATCCTTTGGAATAAGTACAAATTGTGCGATAACATTTTCGCGTCGTCGTCGAGGAACACCGAGTCAATTCTCCTCAAAGACGACACTTCTCGGTAAGTCTTTCCTCAAAAGCCTTTACTCTTCAAAGCTTACCTGGCGACTCCACTGAAGGTGATCCCCTCGTTCCTTTGATAATTTCAAGAAAATTGTCTAGTGACTTCACAAATGACGACCCGTAGTGGACGTCAATACACACTCTCTTCTATTGTTGTAATCCCTATTACCCCTATAAATCCTCCTAAATGGTCTCACAAAGAACTCTTGGCCTTTTGGATTTAGCTAACACCCAAGGAGGATTGCATGATCTACCCAAGAAGGTTGATTCCTGGATACCTAGATTTTCAGGAGAGGAAGGATCCTATGGTAACTCACATTGGACCAAGTTTTGTGAAGGGTTTGAATTTTACCAATCTGGACAAGAACATCCTGACACCTTTATGAGGTTCTTTACAAGCTCAATCACCGGAACTGCCAGAACCTGGATTAACACTCAACCAAGTGGGAGCTTCAAAACCCCTGAGGATCTAGAACGAGCTTTCAAAGGAAAGTGGTGTAAAAAGGAAAGTATAGCTTTCTTCTACTCTCAATACCTCGAGATTTGCAAAGGAACCAATGAGAGCATTAGGGATTTGAATGATAGGTTCAATATTCTCCTTAGCAAACTCCAACCCAACTTTAACCCAAAAAGTGCTATTCTCCAGCATTACTTAAACTCCTTAGAGGGAACTTTGCAATTCACCCTCAAGCATCGATTACCCTCAAGCCTGGAAGAAGCACAAGAGGTTGCTTGTCAAATTGAGGAAAACCTTAGGTTCAACAATTCCATCCATCAAATTAACCTCTTGAACAACAATGACTTCTGGGAACCAAATGATTAGAGCATGATAGAACTAGAGCCTGACCTCCCAGAAATCCTTGAGGTGGAATATGGCGCTTACCCCAGAAAATGGAGCACAGGTTTCACGAACATGGAAGATGCTTCTTTATTTTCTCAACAAAATGAATCTCCTGAGGATATGGAACCCACTACTCAAGACATGTTTGGAACACCCGAGGATGGAGATGTTGGATACTCCTTGCCTAAAAGGATGACAGTCTTGAAGAGGAATCCCCTTTTGTCTACCAAGTAGGAAGCATGGGAACAAAATATGGGGAAACTGCACCTTTTTACGTTACCCTCTAGGTAAACGATTCCCTCCATAACTATTGTTTTGACCCAGATGCTCCTAGTAATATTATGACCGAAAGGGTCATGCACCAATTAGGTCTAAGCATATCACATCCAATCACATGAGAAGGCTTTACACGAGGCATTATTAAGGATCTGAGTGTTGCTTTCCATGCTTGCCCCGATGCTCCTTTTACTATTGATGTATTGGTAATAGATGCTCTATGCAATTGGGGGATCATACTCCATAAGGACCTTAGAGAAAACTTCACCGGAAGTTTCCAAAACCATGGGTCCGAAGCTATCATACCTCACCCTGAAGGAGGATTCTTTACCCTTCACAAAGAACCCATTACAGGATGCCTAATTGAGACCCCTGGTGAACAAGATGATCAGCTCCTTTGTGTTAACAATGGCATTGAGAATTGGTTCATCCAAGAGGCGAGTTCGGAAGATAAAACTACCAAGACACCCAAAGGAATGTGGACTTTAGAGGTTAATGGGGCTCATTCGAGTTCTGGCTCAGGGTAGGTATTGTCTTAACAGCCCCATCCAAGGAAACCTTCTATTATTCCTATAGACTTGAATATCACTGTACAAACAACGTTGTCGAATACGAAACTTTGATCCTAGGTCTCAACTTGGCAATCGATAAAGGTGTCACACACCTAAGAGTTTTAGGGGACTCAGACCTGATAGTATCACAAGTCTTACTAGCCTTTGCTACTAAGAATGAGAGACTAAAAATGTACCGTGACTTTGCATGATCCATTGCAAAACCACATATCACACCTTAGAAGTGTTTTTTAGCATGTAGAAAGTATGGTATCTCCTTGAACCCTAAGAAATTTGTCTTCGGTATAGATAAAGGGAAACTTTTGAGACACATAGCCTCGGAAGGAGGAATTTCTATAAACCCTGAGAGGGTCCAGTCTATCGAAGATGTACGCCCACCAACCAACAAGAAGTCCCTACAATCCTTTTCGGAAAAATAAATTTCATTCGAAGATTTGTCCCAAACTTTGCCGAAAGGATAACCCATGAGTGCATTACTAAAGAAGGATACGGTGTTTAAATGGGATGATAAAGCCATTAAATCTTTTGAAGACATAAAGGATGCTATCTCCCAAGCCCCAGTCTTGATCAGTCCTGACTATTCAAGGGATTTCATAATATTCTCTTTTGCCTCCCAGGACACCATTGCAAGTGTCTTGTTGCAAAAAGACGTTGACGACTATGAACACCCTATCGCCTTCATGAGCAAAGTCCTTAGGGATTCAGAGCTGAACTATTCAATTACTGAGAAACAAGCTTACGCCTTAGTAAAATTCCTTAAAGCACTTTAGAAACTACGTGGGTTATAATAAAATCAAATCTTATGTCCCTTACCCAGCAGTAAAGGATGTCTTATCGCAACAAGATTGTATGGGTACTAGGGGCAAGTGGGTCTCCAAAATCCAAGAATATGACTTAGAGATAAAACCCACCAAGATTATAAAGGGACAAGGTTTGGACCAGATGCTGACTAAGAGCAACCAAGAGGCCATACAAATGGGAGAAAGTGAGCAAATAAACATGGTAGTCAGTGAATTAGAACATGATGAATGGTATTCCGATAAAATATACTACCTTAAGAATTTATCGTGCCTAGATCACCTAGTAGACTACAAAAGAAGGGCTTTGAGACTTAAATCTGTGAAATATTGTTTGACCGAGAATGGCCTTGGTTGGAAAGATACCGATGGAGTTCTCCTTAGATGTGTCAATCAAGAAGAAGTTGATAAACTGTTGAAGGAATTACACTCTGGACATTGAAGTGGACATTTCGCAACCCGTACTATTGCCCACAAGATCCTGAGAGCTAGATACTATTGGCCAACGTTATTTGTTGATACTCACCGATATGTCCAATCTTGCCAGCCTTGCCAATACTTTACCGGTAAACCAAATCTCCCGGCACAACCTTTAAGACACGTGATAGTAGAAGCTCCTTTTCAACAGTGGGGGTTGGACTTTATTGGGGAATTTAAAGACAATTCAAGTAATGGCTACAGGTGGATTTTAACATCCACAGACTATTTTACTAGGTGGGCAGAATCTATCCCCACAAAAAAGGCCACTGAGGAGGTAGTCATGAACTTTTTGGAGGAAATAATCATAACTAGATTTGGGGTCCCGTCCAAGATTACCACAGACAATGCCAAAGCTTTCAGTTCTCTTGCATTAGCAGAATTTTGTTTCAAGTATGGCATTGTTCTATCTCATTCCTCCAATTATTATCCACAAGGCAACGGATTGGCAGAATCAAGCAATAAGAATCTTATGAACATCATCAAGAAGGTTGTGAGGGAAAACAAGAGGTCATGGGATAGCAAACTTAAATACGCTTTGTGGGAAGATCGAATAACAACAAAGAACTCAACAGCAAGGACCCCTTTTGAGTTAGTGTATGGGTTAGAAGCCAAACTACCCGTGAATCTCCAAATCCCCATCCTCTGTTTTGCTCAGCAATACACCACTAATGGAGAAGTAATCTAAGGGCGAATTAACCAGTTAATAGAGTTGGATGAATCTAGAAGGACCTCCCTAAGCCAAATGGCAAGAAACCAAGAAAAGATCAAGAACACCTTCGATCACAAGACAAAGGAGAGGGATTTCGCGGAAGGAGATCTAGTGTTATTATGGGATAAGAGAAGGGAGAAACCCGATATGCACAAGAAGTTGGATGGATTATGGGCAGGTCCCTACAAGATCATGAGTCCTGCAGGAACAAACTCTTTCAATCTAAGGACCATAGAAGGAGAGGCTTTGAGGTTACCAGTGAACGTTATACACATCAAGCGTTACCACCTGCCAGCAACATGACAAGTAAGCACAGGTAAGTAGGTAGGCATTTGCATTCACTGTATATACCATCTGCATTTCATGCTAGAGTAGTTGTATTTCCATTTGTATATATGCTTGTTTATTTTCATTTACTATACCATATGTGAGTCAGGGGTGATATCACCACCCCAAATGATTACTAATAATCTTTTGTTGAGATCAAGCAGGTCACAAGTCATGCTAGAGATTTTGAGGTTCTCATGTGCTCTACGGTGAGCACATGTCCCTAAGTTGGCGCCAGATGTTATCCCCTAGCCTAGGGATAACTAAGGAGATTATGTCTCGAGAGGCATATTGACTTGAGCCTGGCCCTGTAGGGCCCATCTTTCTTCTTCAGCGCTTCCACCTTGTCAGTGGCAGCAGCATCCATCCCATCGGCCTGGTCTTTCAGCAACAGTGGGTCTTGCTCCATGAGGTAATGAGTCTGAGTATCATGGTATGTGTCACTTTGATTCTCAAAACATTTGAATATGTGCATTTAATTCTTTTTACTTCTAATGTGTGCTTGGACCTTATGCCTTTCCACTTGTGCACACCTGGGGGGAATGATAGGATGCCCTAGCAAGTTGGTTCCCATAGGGTTTGAGTTGCCACTGGGTGGGTTCATGAAAGGTCATCGTCTGTTCCAACTTCCCACCATACTTACCACTTTTCATCTTGTTCCCTCTCATCCATCCCATACATTGGTTCAGGCACTGGGTTCGCCAAGCTAGCAAAGGGTTGTACCTTACTTTGTGGGAAGAAGGGGCTAAAGGCCCAGGGGGTAAAAGTAGATGGCAAAAGATAAAATCCAAAGAAGAAAACCTTCAGATGCTTCGTTGATGGATCCCCGAGAAAGCAATAAAAGGCTTCTCAGCAAGAAACAGAGGGACTCATAAAATAATAAAATCAAGACCTAGTTGGAGAATAGGGGGTCTCATCAGGAGACAGCTTATTAGTTCCATGGGCATGTAGCGGTATGACACTACCATTCAATTGGTCACCACGTCGGGGTAGTGGCTCTTGGTGGCATAGTCAAGAGAAAGGGGGTCTCATCATGAGCCAGTCTTCTCATCTCCGTGAAATGCTTGTGGGTAACATTGTCACCACTGGTCACCATGCCAGGGCAGTGTCCCCTAACTAGTCTCTTGAAAGAAAAAAGCAATAAGACAAAAAGATAAAAAGCATTGGATGGGCTTGGAAACATTTGCATCCATGACAAGGTGCAGCTCACCCTCTTCAGAGGCACCCACAAGTAAGCCATACATTCCCCTGTCATCACTGCACCCATTGCTCAAACATCCCTCACCAACTCATCCACTTACATGGCCTCAATTTGTCTTCACCTGGAAACATCCCACGTCCAATGAGAATTAGCCCAATAAGACCTCCTGACGTCCTCTCCAAACCTGGCTTGTAGAATAGCATAACATCTTTGAGCACTTATCTGGGAAAAAGGGGTTTTATGCACATGTTTAAATAACTTGATTATTAGATGTGATTGACATTGCTATGATCCCTGTGACTTATGAGCCCATGGAGGGCGTACCTATTGTTGCTGCAGGGCCACACCCGACGGACAGGTACACATGGGGAGACGATTAGTTCGGACCTCCATAGGGCTAAAATCCCACCAGATGGATGTTGAGACCCCGGCCAAGGGCAAAGACAGATCAGAGGTTTGCACCAGAGAGAGAGGAGGACGTTCCACTAGAGACAGCCTAGCAGGCCTTGACGCAGGGGGGTCTTGCCCTCCCACTATGATGTAGGCCTTGGAAGGCCCATGACGTCACCTCTGTGACCCTTGCCGCCACCCAGCATTTGGACACTTTGGAGGCAGTTGTGTGCCAAGTGGCACATATGGCTTGATCTAGAGGCCTTGAGAGGCCTAACGTTTTGCTCCTGGGGGCCAACGTTTCACTTGAGAGGCCTAATGTCACCCTAAAGGGGCATGACGTCACCATTTCTGCTTGATTTAGGGTTTTAATTGTCATTTTTATGTAAAAATTGGATATTACATGTTAACTGGCCATGTCGGCATTTTTTACCTAATTCTGGTCACTGTAATTGTATAATTAAGGGCTTTTCCCTTGAATTATTTCATCATCTTTCACACACACAAGTGTGAGGTCTGAAATTTGCACCCTAATTTCTCAAGTATCTAGCCCCCCTCAATTCAAAATTCAACCTTTAATCAACAAGGTCTCGGTTCGATGGTTAAGTCACTAAGTGGGTAGGTGATATTACCCCCACCATCATTCAAAGAGATGTTTCATCCAATGTTGCAGGAAGCCCCCCCCC
>SNQJ01S0007523.1:180249-200984 GCA_010110895.2 Picea sitchensis | reverse complement strand
TCTATAGTATCAGTGACTCTAACTTAGTATGTTATTTGATGTTGTAGAGGCCATTTAGAGCCTTATTGATTATGTATTTATGTTCCGATCTCTAGATATGTATTGCACTTGGTGTCGTTTTGATATATCCATGAGCATACTTTGGATAAATTGTCTCTAATTGTTTCTAATGCTTTGGAAACGTGATTTAGAATCTTAAAAATATATTTTTTTCGTTAAAATTTAAATATTTTATGTATTTAAAAAAAAAACGGTTCATTACCGGTTCCGGTTCCGGTTCAAGTTGGACCCTCGACCGATTTCGGTACCGGTTTCGATTTTTAAAACATTGCTTCTAACATGTGCAATATTCAATAAATCTATAAAAAATTATACACTCAGTTTGAGGTGGATACCTTTGCTTTATGAAAAATAATTTCAAGAAGTAAACACTTCTAAAGTTTTAAGAAACAGGTCTGCAAATTCTGGGAATTTGTTCTAAGCATATATGCCTCTGCATCTTCACAACATGTGCTTGTGTCTGCAAGAATCTACCATTATAGTTTTCGATTATTTTCTGCCTCTATGTTTGTGTTGTAAATTACCTTTTGCAAATTTGGCACTTTACATCTCTGGAAATGCTTCTAATCTAGGCCTGCAAACTACTACAATCGTGTCTACACTTCCACCGTAGCTTTGTTGCAGATTCATGTGCCCTAATCATTGCAAAATGGCTTCACTCAATCAAATCATGGTTGGGGAATAACAAATGCAAGGAAATAGAGACACTTTTAGAACCAAAAATTAATATGGGCCTGCCTCTTTGCTGCCTGATAATATTTCAATAAGGAATACTGGTATAAACTTTTGCCAACAAAATCTGGGTCTATTGTAGATATAGTCTTAATCAATTTACATTTGTTGTCTCATCATCTGTAATGTTCCCAAGCCAATTTTTTTTGCTTGGAAACAATAACTAACCCTGATTTAATTGTTTACTGTTATGTGTGCAGGTTGGCCATCAACATTTCGGCCTTAGGGTTTATTCAGTTATTCAATCACAATTCATACAAGAAGCATTCCAACATATGAAGATCTTCAATAACACATAAGATAGGAACCACAAGCAAGATCTGAACTTTATTATAAGAAAGCAAGCACCTGATACAAATGTAGAGCCGATCTGGAATAGCTTCAGATGGCTTCAAGACAACATATGAGATGCATACAAAATGCTCCCGGAGATACAAATCAAGCCTCCCAAAGGTTGTAATAGAAGATGAACGCTCAACTGCAAAACTAGGGTTTGAGCCTAACCCTCAAGCTGCTAGTATGGCCTGCTGAAGATGATGGATACCAAGGGTTCGGCCCTCCTAAAGATGAAGACCCCCAAATGCTGCCAAACTCCTCCCAATGATAGATCAGGGCAATGGAAGGCCCCTCCTGAAGTATGGAGCCCAAACAATGAAGCTTCCTCCTCAAACTACAGAAACCCTAAACTGGTAAGGCCCTCCTGAAACCCTAAATATGGCCAATAATTCGGCCTAGCTGAATGAGGGCTCTGAATCTCCTGAAAATCTCTAGGATGATAGATCGGGCAACCACAAACCCCTGAGAGAAGTCTCAAGATCAGATCTGGCCTATGGCCTCCTAGATCTGAGAAATATTGAATCACCAAATCGTCCCCCTTCTCCTGAATTCGTCCCAACCTGCAGACAATGATGGGGACGTGATAACTCCTCAAAGAAGCCTCCAAACTGATGAGCCAGGGCCTGCAAGCAAAACCCAAATGTTGAAACCCTCCAAAGCTTCTTCTATGAGCTGGATCGAACTCTTCTTCATCAACTGGTGTGCCCTTGCTGGAAAACCCTAGCTGGTACGGCCCTGCTAATCCTCCTGAATAGATGATGGGTGTAGAATGGTGTGGGTGGAGTATTTGATCCCCGAGACCAAGCTTGGAACAAGGTGAGTGGAATCTTTCACCACTGAGTTGTTCACTAGGGTTTGTAATATCAAAACCCTCAAAACTATATGCCCAAGAGCATCAATAAGCAAATATCAAATATCCAAGGTGCCATGAGAGGTGCGCCCTAGCCTTCTCTTTATACTTTTTTTGTTTCCCTGTTGAGTTAAGTTAACCCCTAGGGTTAACTCCTAACTCAACCTTCAACGCTTCTATTCCTTCATTGAGTTATCTTTTTAACTCTTTTTACCTTTCCACTAAGTCAACTTAAGAATATAACATTAGTTTGGTTGACTTTTCCCCTCTGTGTGAGACTATGGCCTAGTGGGGATGCCTAGACCACTAAGTCTTCCCCAACTTCATCAAGAGGTGAGGGACATTACATCATTTGACAGATTAAACACTAGCATGACAGGTCTACTCGACCAAAAATAGAGGACTATGGTTGTAGGGGGTCTGCATATTTGGGAATATGCAACCACAGGTTTTACGAACAGAGTCATACCAGACAAGGAAAACAGAAGCTGTTGTGGATGTTTGATGGAACTATCAGTAAAGCTATGCATTTGTTGCACCACTGGATTCTCTGTGTTAAATTATCCTCCAGGCCTTAGCCATCAGCTTAGAAATTATTCTTCAAGTCCTGTCAACAATGTTCTCCTCCATCGTGAACCACATTAACATTGTATGTAGAACGGCTGCCAATTAATTTCCATAGGTTGTCGGCACTATTCTTGAATGTCTCTCATTCTGATGATACTATCTTCAAAATTATCTTATCTTATCTTATCTCACAGAAGATGTACTTTTGTCCTTTTTAAAAAAATTATTATATTCTAATTTATATGTAAGTCAGAAATTTAGAGTTTATTTTGGACTTCTTATATTAATAAAAACTGCACTTACCTTTATTCTCCACTTTAATCCCTCTGTTATATAAACATGGCTTGATGTCTCTCTACATTTTCAAATAACATCTTTGCATGCAAAACTCTACTCTATGACCTCAAAATTTTCAATTCTAGACTCAAACATTCAACATTGACTCCGTACCTTTCCGCTCTGATACCATATACAAAAATAAAAACAAAAATACGTGACTGGGGAGGAGAAGATAGGATCTGGTGACTTTTACCATCCTTGTGAAGTTTGTAGGTGTTGAAAAACCCACTATATTGTGCCCTTCTATCAGATTGGTAAGGCCTGTTGAGATTTGGGTACCTTGGAAAGTGGTCCCCATGTGCTTATGAGTCTCTAAGCACAAAGGGGGAAGACTATTACCCTTATACTTTACTTTATGATTCTAATTTCACTTTGACTTAGGAGATTTAATTCAAAAGTGAAATATGTCACTTAAGTCATAAAGTGACAATTAATTCACAATGTGGGTGAGATTAATAGACATACACTAAGGAAAATGGGTTTCCTTGGTGAGATTTTTGGATGAGATCTCACCATTGATTAGACTTGGCTAGATCTAATCTAGACCATTGATCTTTAGGTTGTAAGGAGGCTAAAGAGAGGGTATAGTGTATTTTTAAATTCATTCTTCACTTGTGAGTTTTGGAGAGAGAGGAGGGCGTTTCTTGAGGAGGAGGCGCAGTGGGGTTTGAGAGAAACCCTTGAGATATTGAGGAGGAGCTCTTGGTTGCTTGGAAATTACATGGAGAGCATTTCCATGGAGTTCTATCTTCAATTCCTTGGAGGGAGAATGATATATGGAGGAGGGGCAGATCTACTAGAAGAGGCACATTTATTTCCTTCATTTTCTCACCCGGGAGAGGGACTTGTCCTGCCTTGAGGATGAAAGGGTCTAATGCATAGGAGAGGTGAGCTAGGGTGCACTTACTTTTTTGTGGAGAGAGACAGTCAGTTTATGGCTCAATTTATTTATAGTGATCATTTCTGCTAAGAGGAAGGCGCACATGTTGAGAGGAATGACAACTACCTAGTAGCAGATCTGCTGGAGGATTCGAGCTGGCAGTTTAGGTGGAGATGCAGCACAGGAGAGGACATTCTGTGGAGGGATTTCTTCATTGGGTCAAAGAGGGAGCAGAAGCTTCCTTCAGTCGAGCAACAAAGGGAGAGGCTTTTGAAGTTTAGGCACTTCTCTTTCCCCGGTTCTTGTGGTAAGGCTTGTGAGGAGCTTTCTATATATGCAAGTTCCATTGTATTGTATTACTTGTTGTATCTCTTGCTTTGATCATCCCATTGCTCTCGACCATATATCTAAGCGTTTTCCCAGAAGTTTTATCAAGGTCATGTTGACCAAAAATACTGTATCCATTTATACATGTTTAGAATTGTAGATCAACATTTTATAGTTAAAAGATCTAGAGGTAGTGTCATGTGTTTTAATGTATATTTCATGTGCCCCAACATTGCGATGAAGAAAACACTTGCAAAAGGGCATAAAAGAACACTTAACACAGCCAAAACATTGGGCAGAAAGTGGGATGACTATTTGCTGTCTTAAAAAAGAAAAAGAAGACAGACCAGCCTGATTGAGGCTTTTAGGCCGTACTGATTAAGGAGGACGGACTGTAGGTGGCAGCCTCACATAGGACCTCAAACATTTCTGGTATCAGAGCCAAAGGTGGCTTAGACTCACTGATTTTGGAGCACTTTTGTGGGCAGTTTGGTGAGATTTTATATCAGATTTGTTGTATTTTGGACAGTTTTATATTGTGCCCTTTTGTCAGATAGGTAAGGCCTGCCTTGAAGCATGTCACAACAATCCAGTAGTGTAACACCACAATCAACTGTATCAATGAAAGGTCCAATGGAAAAAGTAGCAAAACACCTACATGTAATTGCTGGTGGACAAACCTGACCTACATGTAATTGCTGGTGGACAAACCTGCTTCCTTTATCCATCCAAGATAAAGGAAGTGGTAAGGCAATAGAGTAGTCTGAATGTTGGCCCAATATAGAAAATGCGAGTGAAGAGATCTTCTCACTCCCGATTAATATAACGATTAGCTAGGAGGACCAATGGAGGATTGGAGGAACCAAGATCGTGGATTGCAAGTTCCTATCATTGTTCCTCAAGGGAAAGTTCTTCGATTACTTGTTGCAGTTCAGCAAGGAGAGCCTTGGCATTTCTAGCTTGCCAGGTGAACAATGCATCATCAAACGCCCATATCACCAATGATAAGAATATTGTCTGTGATTCCCTTGGCTAGCAGGACTAGCTGTCTCTAGCGCACAACCAATGGTGAAAGAGTTGGGGAGAAAAAGCCCTTTGACTGCAAGGGTTGTGGCAACCACTACGCAGGTTGATTAGTCTTTGCTTTGATTTTCGAAGCTAATTGGAATGCTTGATCCATTGAGAAGATGAGGAAGAGTTATAATTTTGTTTTGATGTAAGAAAGCAAAGTAGAAATGAACTTGATGTGGAGGGCATGTAATTTCTATGTAAGTTAGAAATTTAGAGTTTATTTTGGACTTCTTATATTAAGAAAAACTGCACTTACCTTTATTCTCCACTTTAATCCCTCTGTTATATAAAACATGGCTTGATGTCTCTCTGCATTTTCAAATAACATCTTTGCATGCACAACTCTACTCTATGATCTCAAAATTTTCAATTCTAGACTCAAACATTCAACATTGACTCCGTACCTTTCCGCTCTGATACCATGTATAAAAATAAAAACAAAAATACACGACTGAGGAGGAGAAGATGCGATCTGGTATCTTTTAAGTTTTACCATCCTTGTGAAGTTTGTACTATGTAGGTGTTGAAAAACCGACTATATTGTGCCCTTCTGTCAGATTGGTAAGGCTTGCCTTGAAGCATGTCACAACAATCCAGTAGTGTAACATCACAATCAACTGTATCAATGAAAGGTCCAATGGAAAAAGTAGCAAAACACCTACATGTAATTGCTGGTGGACAAACCTGCTTCCTTTATCCATCCAAGATAAAGGAAGTGGTAAGGCAATAGAGTAGTCTGAATGTTGGCCCAATATAGAAAATGCGAGTGAAGAGATCTTCTCACTCCCGATTAATATRATGATTAGCTAGGAGGACCAATGGAGGATTGGAGTAACCAGGATCGTGGATTGCAAGTTCCTATCATTGTTCCTCAAGGGAAGTTCTTCGATTACTTGTTGCAGTTCAGAAAAGAGAGCCTTGGCCTTTCTAGCTTGCAAGGTGAACAATGCATCATCAAATGCCGATATCACCAATGATAAGAATAGTGTCTGTAGACTGTGATTCCCTTGGCTAGCAGTACTAGCTGTCTCTAGCGCACAACCAATGGTGAAAGAGTTGGGGAGGAAAAGCCCTTTGTCTGCAAGGGTTGTGGCAGCCACTACGCAGGTTGATTAGTCTTTGCTTTGATTTTGGAAGCTAGTTGGAAGGCATGATCCAGTGAGAAGATGAGGAAGAGTTATAATTTTGTCTTGATGTAAGAAAGCAAACTAGAAATGAACTTGATGTGGAGGGCATGTACAAGATCCCTTACCTCAAGTCTGATGGAGACTCTATTGAAGTCCTCAATGCACTGTTACACTAACTAACCAAGAATCGATCTAGTCGCTGTTGAGAGCCCCATCTAACCTGGGCATACAAATTTAGTGTCCAACTCGTTGACCAATGGAAACCACCTAGTGAATAGTGGGAAGAGGTTGAAATTGCGGTTGGGCCACTTGCTAAGCACTGACAAGCTGTTCGAACATACCCATCATATCTTTCATCATTTTGGCCTGAAACCCCTATTGTCATTATTGACAAACAAGGGTTTCCAATATGAGACATTGTTGCTCCTGCATTTGATATGCTAAGAGTTCAGCAAGGCTAGAGTCTTGAGAATATTCAATGACGCTGGAGGTTCCAGAGGGAGCCATAGGGACAAAGGGAATGCTTGAACAGATCAGTTATGTAAGCGAAATTAGTGATCTGCAGGTACAAGGGTGGATTGGGGATTCCCATTACAAATCGCAATTGTGGGACTATTCCATGGGTTTTTTCAGTAGAGCTGGGTAACAAACCAATAGAATGGTCCAAGAACCAGCAAAATGGTCTAAAAATTAATCGATCCAACAATCACAGCCAAGACCCACGACTGTAGAACTAACGAAAAAAACCTACAGGGGAAAAATGGGAAGGATCCAAGCAAAAATAGATTATCTGCATGTCGATGGTCAAAAATCAAGAGAGTTGTCAATGCACCTACAGATTGTACCAACCACTTTGAAAAGCGTTCAAAGGAGAATCCTGGGCAGGAAAAAGAAAACCCCTAAGGGGAGTGGAATTGTGGAGCCCAACAAAAGCCCCGATCTTAAGGTCATGATACCAATTCATATTAGCACAATACTAGCATGTAAAAAGACACATACAAGTACAACACAAGGAGAGAAGTATGCAAGTATAAAAGAGAATTGTTTGATCAGTACAAATATGGTACCTCTTATTTGTATTATGCATATATAGAAGTACAAAAATGTTGGAGAGTGATCAAGTTTGACCAAGTCTCCTAGGGTTACAATAAAATGTACATATTTATGTGGGTAATCAAGGTGGTTCAGCCACCCATGAATTATGTACAATATGATAGGTAAAATAAAGTGGAGTATAAATTACAATAACAATATGCGGTCTAACTAAGTGCACTAGGAACATTGGGAGTAAGTCTCATCAACCAATGACACCTTATTAATCTATAGTGGTCACTTAACATAATGCAACCCTCGTTACACATTAAAGTCTCTTTATTAAACTTTGACTCCTAGTATTGGAGTGTTAATACTCCAACACTGTCATGCTCAGTTTTTTAGTTTACATGAAGTATAGAAAGCACAATACAAAACAGTTGTTTGTTTGATCTCTCAACTGTTTCAGCTTCATCTTCCATCAAATCCATTTTGCTTCTACTTGTAGATTGTCAAAAACTGCAGTCTGTCAATATCAGAATATATATGATTATGAAAGTAGGTTGTCAGATGCTTTAGAGTGCAGCAATTAGAGCGTTCATGTCTTATGCAAACTAATTTGTCTGTGCAAAGCGGCCCATTTGACAGAATTTAAACCCCGAGTTTCACCTATTCAAAACCAAAAGCATCTTTTTTGCTCTTTTTTTCCTCTTTTGGTTTTGATGGTCCAGGAGACCTACAAACGTCAAAGATAAAAAAGAAAATAAAAGGAGCTGAAATGACTGCTTCAGATCAAAAACAGCTGGGAAATGTTCCCAAAAAAATTTCAAGCTATTTCCAACCAGCTTCAATTTTGGGAACCTGTTTCCTTTCAGAAACGCCCCCAGTGACTGAGCTTGTGCCCTTTTCAAAGACTTACATTTGTGGCTACAGCAAGGGGAAAATAATTCAGTGCACTGGAGACTACTCTAGTTTTTTTTCCAAGGAAAACCTGCAGAGAAACCAAGGGATGCATCCCCACATTCATGGATGGTATCCCTAGTAAACCCGCCAACATAGACTAGTGTGCCTAACCCAGGGGGATTTGAACCCAGCACCTTCTGGCATGGAACTAGCCAACTGCCCAGTAACACTGGTGACAACTGGTTGGGATAACCACTTTACTACCCCTTAATTATAGGTATGAAGAGCTATAAGTCGAATCCATAGGTTAAGGAATAATTTCAATGCAGACTCTTTCATATATGTATAATTAAAGAGATCTGAACATGAGGGCAGACAGGCTGGCCAAATGGCAAAAACACGGCACAAAGGGAAGTTGGACCCTTAACATATGTCTCTATGATTGATGCAATCTGCTCATTTCTTCCATTCTTGCAAAATTATGTACCTCTCTCCAGTTTCAGAATTCCAATTTAATGACAGTGTTTGGAGGCCAAGAATCTGGCAATGGTGTTTCCGCAGAAAGATTTGAGCAAGCTTACACAAGCAAAAATACCTGTTGTTCTCCCAAGAAAGGTGGCCAGGACATTTAAAAAACAGATAATGACAGTTAAATGACCATCAAAAATGTGCAAAACAACATCAAGGAAAATGAGGACAAGTTATCTTCTGCAAGGGATGTCATAAATAACATCAAAATGACTTCAAGAGGGTCTGGAGCACTCTCGAAAAGAAAAATGGTCTTTGACAGCCTTCACAAAATAAACACCACATCAGATGAAGATGAAAAACATTGACAAAACCAGCATAACCCAACACTACCAGCCTTGGATATCCTTTTATCCAAATGGTATAATGCAGGAAGCTAAGGATGTTAGCAGTGCAAGTTTATATGCTTTTTAAAATTTTGTATGGCTACAGCCAGTCTATAGGAGAGAAATGAGTTATTGTTACTATCAGAATGTCTGTGTCTCCCAAAATTAATTGATGTATCAGAACATTATTGAGACCATCTCAGAAATTCAGCTTTTATGAAGTGTCTTTGTGCCTGCAGGTACAACTGGGGAAACATTGTAAACATTTATACATCTAAAACAAGAAGCTTTTTGTTTTTGATAAAAATATATATCTATATATTATCCAACTTTAGTTTTTTTATTTGAGACCGGCATGTCAGACAGTAAATTCTAAGATATACGACAGATATTTTGCATACAAATATTTCATCCACCGGGATGTCCCGGTTGTTATTTTGTATGGTTCACGAGCATTGTTTTAATATAAGCGAGACAAGGGATCCTTATTGTGACATCAGACCCTAATATTCCACTTTACATAAGATGGACTGTGTATTTGGAAACAAGTTTCCAATTTAAAAGCCACAATCTCATTTCTTCTGACTTTAGGGCAGAGCAATGCATTTTACAAACTGTTGATTCGGGGTAGAATTGTGGAGAATAGAGATTGCATTCCTGTGATATCTGACTTTTATCTATCTAACTAGTAATTTATTATACTCTTTGAATCTACCTAATGATCTGAATCACCCCAATATGGACTTTCATTATTTGTATGCATAGAATCTCAGGTACTGAACCATATCATTCCCATACAAATGTCAGATCTCTGTCCATGCATCAGCCTTTATAGGATTCATTCATTACAGACTTCTATCAGGAGAATTTAAACAAGCTACAATTTTTACCCATCTCCATGTGCTAAGCTTCTTTTTCTATCCTTGCAAAATAAACATGAATTTGGATATAGAGATTTATATTTCAGAGCTAATGTATCATATATGTGATTTCAACTTTTGGCCCAATCATGGGGGGTAAAATTATTATGAGGGAGAATTGCATATTGGTTAGTTGCATTCAAAGCACAAGACAAATAATTTTCGTAAGGAAGTCCCCTTTTAGACATGTCAAATTTAGAACTAATATAAAGCCAAAATAAGCTGCAATGCAATTTGAAGGTGAAAATAGCAACAACTCTTGCCTAAAGTGGATCTACTTTCTCTACTCACGCATTTGCAGTGCTACAGTTCACAGTACACTATATCGATTCAGAGGGAAACACATTCTATTGCCAGCCATATATGAAATCTTATAGACTTAATTGTATACTGTAAATCAAATCAAAGAACAAAAGACCCTATAATGCTTGTTCGATACAAAATGGTTCCAGGAATGCAACTTCGGGAGTAAAGCATTCAACTCTCACTTTTACATAATACTAGCATGCATAAGGAATACTCCAATAAAAAGAATATAGCAGCATTTCACCATAAGCAAATGGAGGGAAAACAAAGAAATTGAATTTGTTAGTTAAAAGTTAACTGCATACGCCCATTTTGGATTGTGAGCACCGCAATCTGCACAAAATTGATTATCTGCTTGAGATTGCAACTTTTTCAATCTTCTCAATGTTCCTGAAATGCAAACAGCACTACTTATAGATGGAACAAAACAAGAGGACAAAACTTCTAATTACAAAATAAGGACATTAAACTGTTAAATAGGTACATGAAAAATCTCTAAATATAACTTCTAGGAAAATCCATACTGTTAGTGTAAACTAAAGATCAAAATCTTATTAAAAAAATTTAGTGCAAGACTATCCAATAAGCAACAGCAGTTAGGAAAGGAGAAATGATAGAAAAATGTCACTAAATAAAGAATGAAATATCTAGGGCACTAACGGTTAACCAGAAGACACTATGATTCTGTTTAAGTGCAGACCATGTGTGGCTAATATCTATATTACTCAAGTTTTGTTGTATCCTAGAACAAGCAAACAAGTGTTTGTATTCTATTACCAGTTGATCATTCACATACATTCATTTATCTAAGTATAAGCATAACTTGAACCAGAAAGATTTTTTTCCTTGGAAATAGCTCCCCAGCAAACCCTAGGGAGCTAGGACACTTCCCCTCATTCCAAGGATGGTACCCGGTCTAAAGCATGCAGCACTGACTAAGTGTACCTAGCCCCATGGGAATCAAACTTGGGACCTGCACAGCATGCCAGATTATCAGCAACATCCTGGCAACAGTGGCACCAACCGATTTAGATAACCCTCAGGGTTATAAACCAGAAAGATATAACATAAGCTAACACACATAGAGAGTGCAAACAAGAGAAAAGAAACAGAAGTGGCAGGCTGTAGCAATCAGTTCCTTTCTCCCTCAAAGACTGTACGTTGCATCACATTACATTCATGTATTTATAGCATCCAAGATGAAGGAGATGGTTACAACCACCTAACTTGCATGCCGGTTCAGCCAACAGACAAAAACATGTAGACTGACCCAACAGGTAACATGCTGACGATTTAACATTCAACATACATCACCAACACAAGAAGTTGATCCGACAATGACATTGAGAAGTAGGTATTCATCTTGCAACAACTTCCCCAACCCTAAATTTCTCTGCTTTGTCACAAAGCAGGGCAGTACCAAAATATGTCTTCAATTTGAATACTCAGTACAAGTCTTATATCAAAAATATTACGTCTTTCAAAAGTTATACAAGAGGGCCTCATTCAATGACTTCCTCAATAATTTCTTCATTAAGTTGGTGTTGATCAATAGTAGACTAAGTTGTCAACGGAGCAGTAGTCAATGGAGTGGAGTGGCTGTCAATAGAGCGATCATCAATGGAAACCCTGTCAAGCTGTTTGGAGCAGACAAATCAGGCGGCTGCTGATCTGCACTCTCGGGAATGGTGATAGCTACAGGCTGATTGGGCTGAATGATTGAAGGTTTCTATGTTGGTGGAGGAATTGTAAGTGTTATTGTTGGTACATTCTGGAGATAAAAATCAAAGGTTGTGTGTGCTCGTGATTGCAACATATACTGAAACGCTCTCCAAGTGGGAGTGGCTTGAGTTACTTCGCCTATCAGATCTGCATAAGTTATTCCCATGCAAGATCCTTGCCAATCTCGATATCTTTAGCAAGCACTTTATTTACTTGGGGAATTGTTTCTTTACATATTTTATATGTTTCTGCCAAAATCTTCTTGTGTTCTCGTACATGGTCGGCCAAGTATCATCACACATACCATTGGATTTCTCTTCATTTGTGCTTCTCTAATATTTTGCTTGATAAACCTTCAGTGTGTTTCCAGTATTGTGCTTGTTATTCATTCTGTTCTGACATGAGATAATGGATGGTCTCATGTATCGAACTTTCCTTTATTGCTAATTCTTGCACTTCTTCCTTGTAATACTGAAGCCAATTGTGCCCAATTGCAGAAGCATGGTCAGCCATGATCTTTTACTGCTGGAATGTAGCAATAAAGTCATTTAGTTTTTTTAATTCATCCTCCAACTATTTCTTGCAATTTTCACAAATTTATCAAAAACTGTAAATGGTGATAACGTATATCTAGGTTATGGAGTGGAGTTTCTCATCATGTAGTGAAAATTCTGCAATTTTCTTTGCTTTTGCACTTATTCATTTGAAACAACCTGCTCTTGAGTCAAAACCCAATCTGCTCTCTAAGCCACTTGTCTCCATCGGCGATATACTTAGGCCTGCATTATATTTCTCAAACAATTGCATCACAATCCGGAATGATTGAAGAGTAAAATGAGTAAGTTTAGGTAACCGTTGATAAGTCGAGATGAATTACTTTGCCCAAAGAGGTAAATGTCATCTAAATTGCAAGTAGAGAGAGTGCCTCCATGATACTTCCCATGAGAGACAGTCAACCCATGAGGCAAAGAAGATCAGTGCACCTGATTTGCAAACTGGCAAGAAGAGCCTTTGATGCACGTATATGATCCATCTCCCTGCTCACCACGGAATGATGATCTAGCATTGGATCAAGGGAGATCTATTAACAAACTATTGCATGAAAGTATTTAGTAAGGTGTACTGACAACACGAGGAGTTGCAACCCTCTTCATGAGTGTATCCCTCTGAAGGATGAAGATGACAAGAATCGGTGGCTCAATCTTTGAATCGAAGCTTGGTTTTGCATGCTCACCCTCCTCTATTGAATGAAACCCCCACAGTCCTTATGAGATCCTGCCTCAATCTAAGAGCTCAAAGCGGGTTATGGAGGATGCCATATCCATGGCACTGGAGATTTCAACTCTAGAATCTACTATTGATGATGATTAATATGTTGATTGTGCAATATATGTGACTAAGTTAAAAGGTAATGAAAGCTGGGATGTAGATCTTCCTAGTTCCCAAAGTGGTCTGAAGGTTACATAATGTGCACCCTCACAAGATCAATTTCATAGTGGTATCACTGGACATCAAGGAGAATAGAACCCAAGTCCAAGTGTGGCTCAAATCCATCTTCGAACATTGTTGAGGAGTTTGCGTAACTTCCCAGGAACATTTCTGAGCCCATAGTCCAGCACTCAGCTTGCAATCATCATGCATCTCAAGTGAATTTGTTTGACCCTCATGAGGAATTCATTTTTTTGTGAAAAGATGTCGTATATTAACAAAGAATATTTACAACAACATTGAAAATAAAAGTGGAAGGGTATAGACAATGGAGTCTTATATCCTCCTCCTTAGAGCTACTAAAGCTACAATAAATTCAAAGTAAACTAATGCATCTAACTCTTTGACATCCTTAATCAAAAGATAGTCTTTGGTAGACAATTGCATGCATAACTCTTCTCGCCAAGAGTGACAAAAAGATTGGAGTGAATTCACCTCATCAGAAAACACATATTCGCACCATAATTACAAATGTTAAATAAGGCAATAATACGAAGACAATTTCAAATGCCCATGAAGAGATAAAGTACTAAGGACCAAGAGTCACCAAACAACACTACACGCCAACGAAGCTAACCCTAAAACAAAACTGAATGTCAATCTTGAACATGTTTCCAACAAGTTCTAGCAAACATGCACTCTCGTAGAATGTGTTTCAAGGTCTCTAAGCAATTGCTACATAGACAAAGACCATCCGTCAACCCACTTTTAGCAAGGTGGGTTTTAGAAGGCAACCCCCAGCAAACAACTAGCCAAGAAAAAACTCGGAGCTTATAACTAAGTTGGAGGGACCAAACACTATGCAACAACGAATTCCACCTAACCTCTAGGTCAAAGGATGTCTACCTAGCATTCAAAACAGAGATAAAGGGTGCTTCCAATATAGAAGAGAGTAAAGCTTTTATATATCATACTGCCAAATCAACTTCTCAAATCAACCCCAATCCCGCCAAAAAGGACCCTACATATCTGTATTCAACTTATATCATTCCCCAAGAGGAAGCAATCCCATAATATCTTTAATAGTTGGTGTTATCGCGCAATTTGTACTTGCCCAAAGCCCAAGGCAAGTGAGGAAGATTGGCGTAACAACAGGATTTCTTATCACTGTCACCTCAATAGGAGATCCCCACATTTTAGGAGTAGAAGGAGATCTATCCCAAGGGAGGCGTCCCTGGTGACCTAAAGGGCTGGGTAAGCTAAGGATAGGATAAAGATACCCCCCCTCTCACTGGTCACTCAAATTAGAATGTGTCACAAGGTCTACGTCCAAGAGGGATGAAGCAAATGAAGATGTCGAAGTGTACCTGCCCGAGACAAGACAACAGAGCAAATATATGGCAGTTTCAAGTACAAAAATGATAGCAAAGCTTCAGAGGACAGTAAACCAAGTAAATTTATGCTAGCTGATATAAAATTGCAGCAAAACTGAAAGTGTACAACAGCAGTAGATATTTTGTAACAGCTGCAAGAAAAATGCCTCAAAAATGCTTGAAAAGACAATGAAAAGATAGCATTTATTACTTAGAATGAATATTGATTTGTCACAAGCACTTTCTGAGGTGATTAGCTAGCAAATAATATGAATTATGCAGAAAATTTGCTGCTTTTAGATGGCTGTAGCAAACGTTTATAACAGCAGCAAGTAAGTTAGTGTTTTATGCTAAGTTAGTGTTAGTATTTGTTAGTAAAAAGCTTGAGGGATTGAAGTTTGAGTGTTTGTTTGATTAACCATTCACTAAGCAAGTGGACAAGTGCCTTTCTTGGGCTTATGGAGTCAATAACAACAGAAGCACAACTTGGAGAAAATAGCAATGATAATACTTGCCAAAGGAAAAGAGGTCGATGCAAGAGGTGTTGGCACTTCAAGGCCTCAAACATCCAAATCTTGGAGACAAGTTCACTAGAGAGTAAGCACTTTTAGGCCCTAGTGAACCTTCCTTCCTTAGACTATTGAAAATATATTATGCAATAAGCAATTAGAATGAAGCTACTAGAGTGCTAGCACTTTAGGGCTCTAGTAGTCACTTCTAAACAAGGTATACTTGAAAAATTTAAACAAGTAGAAAAGCTAGAGAGAGAAAGAAGCACCTTATGTTTCTCTCCCAGGGTTTAAGCAAGCAATTTCATAATCTTCAACATGAAATAAGTAAAATTCACCACAAGCATTTATTACATGAACAAAATTGCAGATTTTCTACTTCACCAAGAATAATCAAGCCAAACCCTAGTTGAAGATCTTCCACCATGAAAAATAGCCAAGATACACCATAAAAAGCCTCTCCAAGAAGATGCGCACTAGTTATTTCAGCCAATAGCCTCAAGAGAGGCAAAAATTTCAATCCACACTCAAGTGGGATGAGTTATATGAAAAATGAAATAAGCCAACCATATTTATATGGGAAATCCTGGCTTATTTACCCAAAAGTTGTCTTTTCACAAAAGAGAGGCTACATGTCAATTTGTTCTTAAAAATCCAAAATTAAATTAATTTTCATAAAGTAAACCCTAAAGAGGGTGACGTTAGGCCTCCTCCATGAGACGTTGAGGTCTCCTAGCTAAGCATGGGGCCTCCAAAGGCCATCCTCAATGCCACGCGTGCCAGAACTGTAGTCTAATATCTCCAAGTATCAAACCCTAGCCCTGGTTGACGTCATGGGGCTACTAGGGTGACGTCCAAGGTCTCCAAAGCCAACATCCAGGTGGGAAGGGTGGCCCCTCATCGTCTAGGCCTGTCAGGGTGCCTCCAAAGGCAACATCCTCTTCCTTCACTGTGGAAACTTATCGTCACTGTCTTGCCTCAAGCCTAGGATCTCTGCATCCATCCTTGGGATTCAATCCCTCATGAAGATCTGAACAGATCATCTGCTCATGAATACATGTCCATCGGGCAAGGTCCTGCAAAGACAAATAGGTACGCCCTCCATGGGTCCATGAGTCACAAGCATTATAGCAAGTAAGCCACATCTAATAATCAAACCACCCAAACATGTGCATGACGTTATACAATTTGTCAAAATTAGGTTTGGGAGGGGTCTCAAGATGTCCTATTGGGTCAATCACTCCTCTGGTCCAGGGTGTCTCCTAAGTGGAATTTGTCCTAGTCATGTGTGCATGTGAGATGGTGTGGGGAGAACTTTTGGGCATGGGGTTCATGACATACAAGGGTTTGTATTGTAGAGGTTGAGATGCCCTTCATCCGTGATGCAATTTTTCCAAGCCCCTTTATTTTCCATTCTTTTAGCTCTTTCTTGCATGTTTCAAGGAACAATTTGGAGGCCACTATCCTGGCTTGGTGTCCAGATAACGATAGTGTCATTCACAAATACCTCGCGGAAATGAGTAAGTTGGCTCATGATGAGACCCCCTTCCTTTCAGTTATGTAACTGGGAGCCACTACCCTGGCTTGGTGACCAGATGATGGTAATGTCATACCGCTAAATACCCATGATCATGATAGGTCGACTCGTGATGAGACCTCCCATCCTCCAATTAACCCCTTAAGTATCCACTATCATTTATTTTGTAGGTTCCCCATTTCTTATAGAGAAGTGTTTCATTGCTTTCTTGGGGATCCCTGGGCGAAGCATCTCAAAGGTTTTATGATTGGCTTTTATCTTTTGCGGCTTCTTTCCCCTGTGGGCCTTTAGCACCTTCTTCTCATGAAATAAGGTACAATCCCTTCTTAGGTCAGTACACCCGAAAATCCCAAAAGGTTGGGGAGATGGAGGGAATGAAGTATGAAAAGTGACCAATATGACCGGGAATGGATGATGACTCTTCAAGAAACCCCCCAGTAGCAACCTATTCCTAAGGGTAACCAACTTACTAGGATACAATGACATCCACCAGGTCTAAATAAGGCAAAGAGCATAAATTCCAAGCAAACGTCCCGAAATCAAGAAAGATCTTTTGCAACATGTTCAAATGCTTCAAATATCAGAGTGACACTTACCATGATACCTGGACTCATTACCTCATGGAGCAAGACCCACTGCCTTCTGGGACCAAGCCGATGTGGTGGACGTTGTTGTTGGTGATATGTCGAATGTGTCATGAAATGAAGGGACCCTTCGGGACTATGCTTTGTCCATTTGGCTCTCGGCACTCCATGTCTGCAACCTGTGGGCCTCGAGACATGATCCCCTTAATTACCCCTAGGTTGGGGGTAACAGTCGACTTGTCAAAGGATAGCAGGGCCTTCTGATGAGCTAGCAATCTCCAATCCATCCAATCCCTTGTCTCCAAATCCCAAAGATCCCTCCAAAAGAATATTCTCTTCTTAGTATCTTACTCAACCTACATGCCTGGAATCTTGGACACTCAAAAATACATCAACCCTTATGCAATCAATTGCATATAGGGCACCAAGCCAAGTCCCATCTTGCAAGACTCCCAAAGAAGTTCCATCTAACCAAACAGGCAACAAATGTCTAAGCCTCCCACATGCCCCAACAAATAACCAACCCAGACACATTAAAGAGGTACCAAAAAGAGATGATATCACATAAACCAAAATGCCTCAAATCAACAGCAAATGTTGAGCATATTGGCACTGCTAACCCAAAGGATCTACCATGGGGCAGAGTCCTCTCTCACCATCATACCTGGACCAAAGAAGAAAAACCTGAGGATCAGCTCCAATCTCTTGAACTAAGCCCAAAGTCAAGATTGTTGAATCTGATATCACATAACTACTACTTCATTCACTCTGAGACACATCTGTATTCAAGGCAAGATGAGGCCCTTGTTCATTGTATTCTAGTTTCTTGATCCGATATTGAGTCTGTTAGTAGGCCTAGGAAGGCCTGAGTAGTGTTGAAGAGACAATAAGAGGTGTCCTCAGTCATGTTATTGTCTTGTCTCTTCATGTCCTACCATTGAGTCAGTAGTTGTTGATTGCATGCTTCATCCCACCCTAGGGACATGACACCACATACTTGTACTACAGAATTTATGCTTCGTGCAGAGGAGAAAGGTCTTCATCATTGCCTCTCTCTAGTAAATCATTCCTCGTCATATCCGGCACATTATTTGATGTTTGATCCAAGAGCAAGTGTACCTTGATGGTCGTTAGCCTTATTGGAAACAATCTCACATTTGACAAGGCTAAGCATTATTGGGTCCTGATTGGATGAGCATCATCAAGGTTAGACTTCAAATCATTTTTCACACCGATTGCTTGTGCTTGTAACTTAGAACCCATTAGCCTCATTGGTAGGTTTTTTCGTGCCTTGCAGGTGTCTTCATCATTCGCATCTAACCATGTGGCTTTCTCTCAACTTTTGACTTCAACTCTATTATCGTACAGTTTGTAGTTCGGGCAAAGCCCAACCCAAACGACAAGTGTGTGACACAACTAGGAACACCTATCATTGTCACCTTAATACATGTCCCCCTCGTTTTAGTGAAAGACAAGTCCAACACAAGGGAGGCTTCTCGGATGACCCTAGGGGTGTTGATGAATGCAGCTTTGGGAGACATCCTCCAGCTTACAAACCTATGAGATGTGGAACACAGCAGTTATGTAAAGCCTTTCTCTCAGCTTACAAACCTGAGAGAAAGCCCCTAAGAAGGGTTCGTGGTTCCTGCTTGGGACAAAGCTAGGAACGTAGAGATGACCTCCTCCATGACATGAGTGAGAAGAACTCCAGATGATTATCAGGTGGAAAAGTGATCTGTTGAGTTAGGACATGCCTGTGGCTGAGCACAAGGTGAACATGTGAAATCCCAAAAGTGTTGGGCACATCGACATGTGAACGGAAATGAAGATGATGTGATATCCTCCTCTGAGTAGCAAAGTTGACGAGAAGACTCCAGATGATTCTCTTGTCAGTGGCAGTGAGAAAGCAGATCTGTAGAGTGGGCGTGCCTATGGACGAGCACAGGTGAACGTGTGAAGACCTGGTTCTTCTGTGTAATGCAGTGAATCAGGGCTATGACATCCCTATGGATGTGCCCCTAGTGGATGAGCACTAGTGGGTGTATCAAATCCTTTGCTATATACTATTCAAGAGTCAGACCTACCTGTAACCCTAATTGTCATGTAAAGGGTACAGGTCGGCCCCACCTTAATATGTTTAATAATAAATGATTAATATTAATATTAATATTAATTATTATAATAATAATAAATTATATAGTGACTTAGAGAGGTCGGCCATGTTGAGCCAATAAGACGCCTTTTTTGATTGAACAAGTCTAATATAAGTAGGAGATGATTCTCCATTGTAGAATCATATCCTTCTTGTGTGTTTGGAAATTTCAGCAAGTACTTCTCTTTGGCAAAAGGTGCGCACCTCTCTTGGGCGCTAGAGTTCTACGGCTTAAACACCCTCTTGTGTGCAATGTCATTCTTGGTGGTGAAAGGTCTTTCTCTTGAAGAATATAGCAAAGGATTTGGCTGGGTTTTCTTCCCTTGTTGAGAAGGGTTTCCCAGGATATATCTTGTGTTCTTGTGCATGGTATTTCTTCTTGTGATCTTGGTCGCTGCAACAATTCTTGTTTATGGTTAAGACATGATGAAATTGAAATGAACTACATGCTTAACCTAATGCTTATGAAAATTCAACATGGTATCAGAGCATAGGTCTTGAAGATCCCATTGCACAAGATTTTTCCAGCTCCTTCACTCTCTCATTTGCAGAAACCGTACGACCCTCCTAGGGTTTCAAGAAAATCTATACGGCCTCATTTTCAGAGAAGTTTCACCACTCAAAACTTGGACGCTTGGGTTGAAAAAGACGTAGAAGGGTATGGCCTCCTTCAACGTACCTCCAGCAAGTCTCAGATCTAAATTCCATGCATTTTCAAAATTTTGACACTAAGGGTTTCTAGGGTTTCGTCAAAATTCTGCAGAAAATTCTGAATTATATTTCTAAGAATTTCTTGAAGAAGCCATCATATTTAAAGGCTTATTGTTGGCAGTCATAAGTCCAACAAAACCTAAAAGTGCTAGCCTAGCCTAGCCGTTAGGTTTTCTAGCCTAGTTGACAAGGGTTTGTGAAGATGAGCAAGTTCATGATGGGAAGCAAGCTCAGCACAAAACTCCAAAGCAATGAAGACATCAACGTCTCAGCACTCTCAGGTATGGTTCCTATCAATGATAATACTTGGCTAATTGACAGTGGTGCCTCCAGGCACATGACCGGTATTAGAAATCATCTAACACACTTCATTGAGAAAGAGACACATCTACATGTTGTCCTTGGAGATGATGCT
>SNQJ01S0007523.1:147909-180239 GCA_010110895.2 Picea sitchensis | reverse complement strand
CACATGAATTATTGCAGTTGTGTTATGATAAAGGATTTATTGTGGCGCTATTGTATTCCCTGGTTTCCTGCGTTTGAATGTAAGAAGATCACGCGTTCAAATGCATTCTCCTACAGTCTGCTAGAAACCTGATGTTGACAACAAACCTTTGCATTTCTCTGATACAAGTCTTCCCCCTACTCACCCTTACTACAACTCACTGTCTGGAGTATGTCTAAGACCTCACTCGCCCATGCATGCCTAGCCTAGTTTCGGAGTTGAAACAGTATCGTCCGAGTTTATTTCCATTCGATCACCCCTTTCATACACAAATCGTGACATAAACTGATGGGCGTCGGGCTCTGCTCCTGCTGCAATCCAGGAGTGACTTCCGTCGCCAACAAAAGTAGATAAGCAGTACATTCTCCATATTTAGGTAATTAGACATTTTTACTAGAAATTACTGCCCACCAAAATTTATGGAATTCTTTCTATAATTTAGGTAGGAATAAAAGGTAAATATGTTGTACATAGAGATTGTAACAACCCCATAAATTTAACACTCCAAACATTTTACTCTACTCTCATTTTCCTAGGCCCTCCCGTGAGGGAGTCATCCACTCTGATACCATGTTGATTTTTTTATATGAGATGATGTTATAGATTCATTATTACAATGATGAATGTGCCAAATATATAGAGAACCTAAACGCACATATGGTGACCATCGATGAAAGGATGTGTCTCTAATAATTATAATAACTATTTATTATTATTATTATATATATTAATAATAATATTTATTAATTATTAATCTAGGAGAATGCCTTCCCGATGTTGTCCAAACATCAACAACCACGACACCAAATTTGTTACCTAATGAAGCAAGACTTGTTGTCCTTTCTGGGCCATGCTGGTGTGGTGGACATTGTTGTTGTCGATGAATGGTGATGTGTGGTGAGAGGAGGGGCTTTGTCTACTCATCTTGTTCTCGGTACTCCATGTTTTCAATCTGCGGGCCTCCAGACATCATCTCCTTAGTTACCCCTAGCCCAGGGGGGGTAACAAGCTCATTATCCAATGGGAGGAGAATACTATTTGGATGGGTTGCAAGTTGCAATTGCACATGGGANACATCAACAACCACGACACCAAATTTGTTACCTAATGAAGCAAGACTTGTTGTCCTTTCTGGGCCATGCTGGTGTGGTGGACATTGTTGTTGTCGATGAATGGTGATGTGTGGTGAGAGGAGGGGCTTTGTCTACTCATCTTGCTCTCGGTACTCCATGTTTTCAATCTGCGGGCCTCCAGACATCATCTCCTTAGTTACCCCTAGCCCAGGGGGGGTAACAAGCTCATTATCCAATGGGAGGAGAATACTATTTGGATGGGTTGCAAGTTGCAATTGCACATGGGAAAGCATGGTTGTTACCTCGTTCCAATTGAGCAGTCGAGGTACCATTCAGTTGACTCCATAGCAAGTGCATAGGCCCCTTTTTACAGACTAGTTTTTCATCAATCAGTTACAAAGTTTCAAAGTACAGAGATTTGGTGGTTCTCGACATCCCAGAGGGGGATGTCATCCCCTTAAGTCGCCATTGTTAACCCCTAATAGTACTTGTGCAACTGGCGGATTAAGATCAAGTGAGATTCTATCGCATTGGTCTCATTTCAAACGCTTCCAAGCATCAGTATTAATCAAGGCTTCTTCCAAACTCAGTTTCATCAAATTCCAGAAAAATGTTATTTTTAATAGTTTGTTTTTTTCTAGCATCTAGAGATCTGGGGCCGACATGACAAAGATGACTACATATTCTTGATCCTTGTAAAAAAGCAAGTCCAATGAGATTGCTTTCGCCCACATGTGAGATGATCGCTTTCACTTGCTTTTTAGCTTTTTTTTCTTTATTGTCAAGGATAGGCTAATGCCCCATCTAGTCACGATCAATCTTTTCCACTCTTTGCTTTTTGCTTTTTCGAAGAAAGATTGTTTTTTTTGGGCATGTCTATAATTCACAGTTTCTATGTATGGCAAGTATAGGTCAAATGCCATGGTTCTAAGCATGCAGTGTTGACGTGGTTCATGGTTCTGATGGTTAGATGAGTGAGAGGTTAAGGGCATCATTGAGCAAGTTAATTTACCCATCATTTTGACACATGGCAATTGTTGGCAGTTTTCAGTTCCAAAATGGTCAAAACCTAAATCAAATTTATCATGGTTAAGTTAAGGAAATCCGAAAGGCTCGAAGTCAAGTGTGAAAGGTCAACTAAAGGGAGATGGGTCTATCCATTAGGTTGACCATTTAGAGACAAAATCAAATTCAAAAGAATACGTATCTCATCTATCCATGCAAGGAAAAGCAAAAAATTAGAGTTGTTTTTGCTAAAATTGAAAGCATAAAAGATGGGGTTCAACCTCCTCATTGAAATAGCAAGAAACAAGTTTTCTTTATCTAGTCCATATAGTCCATTCAGCTTGAAGGAGGATTCTTTGCCGCATTGTGCATGTTGATGTTTGTGTTATCGGACAAGTACTCCCACATTGGTTTGTGTCTAACATGTGGAAGTCGTCATTAATACCTCTTAGAACTTTGGAAATTCACTTTAACTAGTTTGTATAGTCCATTCAACTTGAAGGAGGATTCTTTGCAGCATTGTACCTGTTGATGTTTGTAGCATCGAACAAGTACTTCCACATTGGTTTGTGTCTAACATGTAAAAGTCATCATTAATACCTCTTAGAACTTTGGAAATTCACTTTAATTAAAGGAATTATTAAAGTAAATGTCTTTTTATAATTAATTGAGTTTAACTTAATGAAATGCTAAAGTTATTAGCATTAGTCAATTAAATGAATCTCAGCCATTGATCTCAAGTGAGGTGAGATCTAATCTCAACCGTTAATCACTTTGGAGATTAGGGTTAGGGTATAACTCAAGAGTATAAAAGGCAGCAAAGGTGAGAAGAGAAAACACATCCACTTGGGAGGAAAGAAAGAATTTTGCTCAAGTGCTTGAATCACAAAGGACTGTGATTCAAGGGGATCAAGGACAAAATAGCAAAGAAGGACTTTTGCTCAAGTGCTTGAGTCACAAAGGACTATGATTCAAGAAGATCTCAGCATAGGTGGAGAAGGACTTTCATCTAGAGATCAAGTTAATCACTTTGGAGATTAGGGCTAGGGTATAACTGAGTATAAAAGGCATCCAAGGTGAGAAGAGAAGACACGTCCACTTGGGAGGAAAGAAAGAATTTTTCTCAAGTGCTTGAGTCACAAAGGACTGTGACTCAAGGGGATCAAGGACAGAAAAGCAAAGAAAGACTTTTGCTCAAGTGCTTGAGTCACGAAGGACTATGATTCAAGAAGATCCCAGCATAGGTGGAGAAGGACTTTCATCTAGAGATCAAGTCCAAAGGAGGAAAGAAGGCAAGAGGACACCAGCAGACTGATCTGGGTAGAATGACAGCGGCAGGAGAAATCTGGGCAGCAAGGACAGCCGCACGTACGAAGCATACAGGATCGTGGACAATGTTGTATGCGTGAGCCAGTTAGCTCAGGCGCATACATACACGCAAGCTAGTTAGCTTAGGCGCATACATACGTGCGAGACAGTTAGCTCAGGCACGTACATACGCGCAAGGCAAGTGCTCAGGGTGCATACATATGCGTTGAGCAGGCAGCAAAGGGCTTGTACAGATTCGTACAAGCCGCAGGT
Source organism: Picea sitchensis (assembly GCA_010110895.2). Lineage (NCBI taxonomy): Eukaryota > Viridiplantae > Streptophyta > Pinopsida > Pinales > Pinaceae > Picea > Picea sitchensis. The sequence goes on along the minus strand of SNQJ01S0007523.1, from coordinate 176,541 downwards.
ACAGGGATGTACAGGGGCAATCTACAACAGAGGATTTTGCCAGGTTTGTTGTATTTGTATTTTTCCTCAATGGGCCATTTTCCCAGGAAGGGAGCCCTTGTAAGCTTGGATTCATTATTAATGAAAAGTTGATTTGAAGGGCAGATTTTTCTGTGTTGTGTGAGATTTGTTTTCCAATTTGCTTCCGTTGTTTTCCAGTGTGTTGTATATTGATTGCAGGCAAGGAAATACACAAGGTATAAAGTATCTAGGTGTTGAGAATAGAGTATTTCAACAATACCTTCCCAAGGAGAATTTGATGGAATTTAAGATCATTTATTTGATCCCAATACTCAGACAAAGCTGCTAGCGAACTAAGAGCCAACTGAGTGGAGATTCCAAAACAGCAAACGAGTTGAAATGATAGGTTAAAGGCATAGTCACCTGGTTCGTGTTCATGTTCGAATTTGACGTCAATGAAATTCAAAAAAACATAGGTACATACATAAATTTGATAAAATTCGCCATTAAATTCAAATATATATATAAACTATAGAAATTTATAAACAATTTTTTTAATATAACATATCTCAAATAATATATATATTAAATTTAACTTTTATATAACATTTTACATATGAATGAAGGTCTGAGGGGGGTTGAGAGGTTGGGCTCTGTGGTTTAATGGCCTGCATCGAAAAGTTTCCTCCCTCGATTATCCCTGCGATCACCACATGGCAGGGATGGATTTTCTCTTCCCGTCCGCCCCAGTTCTCGTCCCGGTGCATTGACAAGACTTCTCTGACGGTTCATCCTCCTATAGTTATGGAATCAGACTGTCTTGATTTTGGCGATGACCATTTCCAAAGGGCTGCCTAAGAGGTAGCGGCACCCTCACAACACACAACGGCAGCAAGGAGAGAGGCCCAAAGGAGGTCGTGGCACCTACAGCAGCAAGAGGGAGGTCCACGACACTCACACCCAGCAGGAGGGAGGTCTATGGCTTCAACACCCAGCAGAAAGAAGACCAGAAATAACCAACAGCCAGCAAGGAGAAAAGGCCTAAGAGGCCACACCTTAAATCAGAAGAAGATAAACCACCAAGGAGGCTATATCCCCAACACAAGAGCCAAGCTGAGGTAGTCGCAGAAAAATCAGACTAGAAGAGGAGAGCAAGTGAATGTAATAATGAGAGAGGGGTAGGTCTTTATTTATAGTTTAGGAAGGGTTAGAAATTAGCTTTAATTAAAACCTAAAAAAATAAAATAATTAATAAATAATGTTTTTAATTAATTAAAAATATTAATCATTAAGTCAAATAAGTCAAAGTGACTTATAGAAGACCAACACAACATCAAGCAAGATGGAGAAAGAGATTCAAGCAAGGGGAGGCTACAAGACAAAGTCAAGGGGGTCTTCTTCAATGGCAAACTGTCCACATAAGTCTCATTGTAACTTATTAGCTTATATCATCCTTGCATAAGAGGAGAAACCAATGATGTCATCATATCCATCTTCTAGTTGCACCTAGGTCTCATGGACCATCCCGGGAGAGAAGAAGAATATCACACATCATCACATCTTGGTACGCAACCAAGAACTACCTGGTCTCAAACCAGGAAAACCCAGAACACATCTGGGGGCCCTAGAACACATCTAGGGTCTTTCATCCACCAAGGTACAAGACCAAGGATCAACCCAAGCATTTAAGCAAGGATTCCCTTAAACACATCCAGGGGCCCTAGAACACATCTAGGGACTTACATCATCAACCACCAAGGAACACATCCAAGGATCAATCCAAGCACCGAGCAAGGATTCTCTGGAACACATCTAGGGACTTACATCATCAACCACCAAGGAACACATCCAAGGATCAATCCAAGCACCAAGCAAGGATTATTCCCTGGAACACATCCAGGGGCCCTAGAACACATCTAGGGACTTACTGCTTGGTCCTTGACCAAGAACCCCAGAAGTACACTGGGGGCCCTCACTAGGGCCTTTTGCCATGGCTCTAACTACTTGGTCCCAAACCAAGAACCCCAGGAGTGCACTGGGGGCCCTAGATCTCAGCTAGGGTCTTATGCCATCCTCCTGGAGAATGGCTCTTGCAGCTGCACTAATTTCAACAGTGTGCATTGCATTAAATGATGAATTGTAGGCAATTATGTCAAAAATAGACATAAAATAACATAAGCCTCCATGAAAAAGTCACCATCACACAGAACTCAAAGTGTTCCTAAGATCCCCTTATTCAATTTCAGGTGGATCTAGGACACAAGAGCAAAAAAATTTGACTTTATTACGTGATATCTCTATTGCAATAACAATAATCCAAGTACAATTGAGACAGTTGCAATGATCTTCATGTCTCAGCATGAGCCATGTTACAAGCTCCTATCAATTACAATTTTTCAAGTTTTTAAAGTTAGCATATGCTTTTGTTCTAAAAATGAATTCCTTTCTCACTTTTTCAAGTTGGAGCCATGCGATTTGGTCGACTATATTTTTGACAGCAAAAGCAAGTGAGATGGATTGCTCATCTAGATGTAGATTTACTTCTTCATAGATTGCACTCTCACCACTGTTGTCACCTTTTGGTTCACCGTGTGAATCTTCTTACAAGTTTTTGAACTCTTCACCTGTTGTTTCTGCTAACAAACAACTGTGCTAGCATGATTCGTTTCGAAGTTGGTTCAACTCTTATCTCAATAGCACACGATGAGTAAGATACATGATTTCATCTCCAAAAAAAGGGAAGCTCGGGCGTCCTTCCGATTTTTCTCACAACCACCGAGTAGAGGGAGAAGATTTCTCCATTTTGAATCCAGTGCTTGCAAAATAAGCTTTGGAGCAGTAATCAGGAGGCTTTCATGTTGCAGATCATGTTACAAGTGAGATCTTTGAACTTTGAAGTGAAGGGAAAATCGTTTTTTTGGGGGGCACAGATGAGCGATGGTGCAGAACGTTGGGCATCGACCACTAGACCACTAACGACCTCCCTTACACTATTCTCTTGAAAAAATCAAAGAGTTTTCTCGTCGTCCGAGTTTTTATGGGATCAACAAGAGAATATGACTATATGATTTCTTCAGATTGCTCATGGATCACTACCATGAGTGGTACCAAGCCCTAAAGAACAAATATGCTCTCATACCAATTAATAAAATATAGAGCACAAGAAAGACGACAAACAAAAAGTTTGGCAGTAAAGGCCTCAAGCCATAATCTCTCGCTCATTGTATTCATTTCAATGATACAAATATATAATACATGATTCAAACCACCTCAAGTGCTCTCACATCAACACCTAATCAGAAGATAAGGTAGGAGGAGGCAAAATAGGAATCTAGAAACACGCTTAAGATAGAAACTATATCCTTAAATGTGAAATACATTAGGTGGTGTAGTAGGACTTCATGATTGTATAAGAGTCAGAGGCTAACACCATCCACTTGAGACGACTCCTTGTGGAGCTAGCTTGACCCACGAGAGGCAAGCTAGGATTGCCTCCTTACGGAAGCACGGCGGCCCACAAGAGGCATGCATGCATTGAGGATTGGATCTGGGTGGGGTGACTACGAACAAACCAGCTTCACCACCCAAGATGACCCATGTTAACTATGAAGGTTCTTTTTGCCCTTGTTCATAAGACATAAACCATTAATCCTATCAAAGAGGAGGGGTTGTTGGCTCAAAAACATTGTTTTCAAAGGGGACAATCATGGATCTCCATGCTATCGTTAATATAGACGAGCATACCAGTAAAAGTAATAATGGGCATAATGAGATGTGGCAGTCTCCTTTTGACACCTATAATACCTCAACTTTGACCCCTAAATTGTACTGTAATAAATCATGTGTTAGTGTATGATGTGGTTTATGTGATAGAAATCAAGCCATGTGGGCTAAGATATAATGATCTTGTGTTGTAAATATGTGAAATGCACGCTAAATATTCCTAGTGCAAAGCTCAAGGCCAAGGCCCGACTAGTGAATGCATATGTGTTCAAGTGGTGGTCTAGGTTTATAATGTGGTGGATCTATTTTCCGTGATATACTCATGGTTTTGTAAAAGCATGTGTAAAAGGGAAAATGCATAATGATATAATATCCACCAAAAATGGTTGCTTGAGGGAGCAACAAGGGGACTATGATACCACAAGAAGGGAAAAGAAAAGAGGTTGTTGACTGATTTGACCTTGTCATTGTCCTTTGAAAGTGCTGCCCTTTCTTGCCCATGTTTCCTTACAGCCTTCCCACCAATCTTTGACTTGGGGGTATGAACTAAATACAAGTGTCATGCTTATTAATGGGAAGAGAAAGGAGTCCCATGTAAGAAAATGTTTTCCACTGTCTTTGGCATGGAGATTTTACCATCATTCTATCATATGGGGGAATTAGGCAGCCATTCGTGGACTTGGAGAAGAGGCAAACTCTCATGTCGTGGGGATGTTTTTCCCCAGTATTAATGGCTGTTATGACTCTGAGTGTCATGGAAAAGAGTTTCCCATGTGTTTGTGGCTGGTAAGAGCCCATAGAAGTGGGGAAAGCTTGCTGCTGAAAGTGTGGAAAAAATGGGATGGTTGGAGAAAAATACCATGCCTGGAGTGTCCACAGTAGCTCAATCCCTGCAACCCTGTTATTGCAGCTCATTCACTGTTAGAGGCCAAGTGTTTTCTATCCCAGGTTAATACCAAAAGGCAAACAGCAAATTGGACTCTTTCTGCACAACACATTGAACAGCACTAGAAAGGAAGAACACTATGAGGGACTGTTGAACAGAAAAGGAGTGGGTATTCTTTGTGTTGTGTGGGGCAGTGGAAGAGAGTGCCATGAAAGGTATAAGAGCTGGAAGAAGTCCTGGGGAGCTCTGTAATGAGCAGATTGGCTTGTCATAAGAGTAATGGATGGGTTGAGTGATTTTAGAGTCCCATGAGAGGTTCCTTCGCCCTAGTGGTGTCATGGTCTGGCTTGGGGGTGGAATCCATAGCTGATTCAGTTAGATTTAGAGAAAACAATAATACTTTTAAATTCTGTTCACTAGATCAGCACATTTAAGCAAAAAGACATAAACAGATCTAAATTAAATTCTGAATATAAACAAAATTTCTAAGTGCAGAAAACAAACCTCAGCTTACCTCTTAGCCAATGAAGAATGTACCTGTCACATGTGTGGATGTAGTCCTCTTTAATATGCTAGAAAATCAGTTTAAGGTTCATGGATCAAACCTCTAGGGTTTTGATCTCTATCATATGGACTGGTATACAGTTTTGCCAAAGGGAGGACCACAAGCATAACTGAGACTGTAAAACCCAGCAGCAACAAATGGGACAGCAAACACTCCACAAATGGAACAGCAAAACCCTTCAACAGCAAAGGTAGACAGCACGGAAGAGGAGGAGCCACCAGCAAATAGATCAGCAAGGAGGAGGAGGAGGAGGAGCCGGTGGCTCAACACACCCAGCGGCAGCCTTAAAGGAGGGCCGCGACACCCTTGCACAGTCAAGGGTCAGCCTGCGGCTCTTTTACACAGTCCGGCAGCTAAGGGAGAGGTCAACGGCAGCCTGGGCAGTCAAGAGAAGGTCCGGCCCTCTACACCAGCAAACAAATATCAGAGGAAGCTGGTGTCCAAGCAATAAGCCTTAGATATGAAACAGAGAATCCAAAGGAGGGACCGCACCATCACCAAGAGAAAGAATAACCTGAGGTAGCCGCAGCAAATAGGAGAAAGAGTAGTGAGTGTGTATGAATGCTAGAGGGGAGGGTTTCTTTTATAGCTAAGGAGAGGGGTTAGGGCTAAAAATAAAAATAATTAAATAATGACAATTTAATTAATATAAATATTAATTATATGTCAATTAAGTCAAAGTAAATTATAAAAACCCAACACCACGTAAAACAAGAGGGAAAGCAAGACAACAAGCAAGGGGCAATTTTAAGACAAAGTCAAGGGGGTCCTCAATGGCAAAACATGTCCACATAAGTCTCATAATGGCTTATAAACTTTTATCATCACTACATAAGAGGGTACATCAACAATGTGGTCATGTCCATCTTCTTAGCTACTCCTATGTCTCATGGACCATCCTAGGAGAGAGGAAGAGGATCACACATCATCACATCTTGGTATTTAACCAAGATCTACCTAGTCCAGGACTAGGTTGCCCCGGAAGTTTAGAACACATCTGGGGGCCCTAAAACACATCTAGGGTCTTATCCACCAAGGTACAAGACCAAGGATCAACCCATGCATTAAGCAAGGGTTCCCTGGAACACATCTAGGGACTTCTATCATCCACCAAGGAACACATCCAAGGATCAATCCAAGCACTGGGCAAGGATTCCCTGGAACACATCCAGGGGCCCTAGAACACATCTAGGGACTTACTGCTTAGTCCTGACTCCTAGACCAAGAACCCCAGTCATATACTGGGGGCCCTCACTAGGGTCTTTTTCCATGGCTCTCACTGCTTGGTCCCAAACCAAGAAACCCCAAGAGTGCACTGAGGGCCCTAGTCCACAGCTAGGGTCTTATGCCATCCTCCCGGAGAATGGCTCTTGCAGCTGCACTAATTTCAACAGATTCCTATGGCTGGGTGTAAAATCACCCCTCAGCAACCAGTTTGATGGATATGGCTTCATTGGTAGATAAGTATTCATGTCTGTTTTCTTGTGGAATGCTTTTCTGTTTTGCTCATGCAGTGAGTTTAATGGGTAATGAAAGAATTCAAATTACACATGTTATTTCCACTACTGTTTTATGTTTGCATATGAATTCTGTCTTTATTTGCTGTTAGAGGTTCAATCCAGCCTCACAGTCAGCTTATGAGGCTGAGTAACCTTGTGGGTAGCACTGGATAGCCAAGCCAAGGATCCGGGGAATGCTACAGGAAGATAACAGAGCAATTTGGAGTTTCTTTGCAGTGTACCCCGTAACCTCAAAAGGACTAGTGAAGGGGTCAGGTACACCACAACACCCCTAACAGACTTCTCTGTAAGATTTAGGAAGGAGACCAATCAGTTTATGGAGATTAAAAGTTGCACGATGGAGCGCTTGAGTAGGGCCAGGTCAGCTGAGGAAGTGCTTGAGAAAGGACAGAATACTGATGAAGGCAAAAGTTCAGGAAAGAGAAATGCAACACTGGAAGGAGAGACTGGCCAGGTGGAGTGAAGCTGAATACTCACAGAATGTATTAAGCTGATATACCAAAGAACACTTTCCCAGAAGGATTCTATTCGAAATCAGCAGGGAACACCAGAGCAGTAGGGGAAAGTCCAGGAGCTGCTGCAACCTCAGGCCATAGACATAAGGATGAGATGCAAAATTGGAAGAGCTCAATGCAAAGGTAATGGAAACCATGCAAGGACTGAAAGCAGTTCTTGAAAAACAATGCACCGTGAGGAAAGACTTCATAAGGCAGGTTGCATTCCTCTAGCAGACAGGTCCAATTTATTTTGTCTTCTTGGTTGTTGATGGACTGGGCACCATTTTTGTGGGACAGGAATTTAGAAAAATTTTAATTTGATGAAAGCACAGTTTTTGTCTATTTGATGATAAGGAAATTTTGATTATATAACAAAAGACGATGGCAACAGTTGTTCTCTCTGGTAAAATCCCTGCTTCCATCATAAATATTTTTTCCTTGACATATGCAGCTATCACATAAAATCTGAAGTAACACATAACTTAGAGACTTTATACTAAGAGGAATCTATACTTGACTGGGATCCCGATTTCTCATGTAGATTCATTCACCAAAGGCAATTGGGCCAGCAAGATCTTGCAGATGGAGTTGAACTTGACAGTTGCTATTTCCATAATTCAAATTTCCTTTATCATCTATCAGGCATTCTAGTATATTACAGTTTTCCTGATTGCAATCCGACCATAATACAAAAAGGGAACCACAGCAAGTTAAACTTGTTCAGTCATAGAAACCTTGAAGCAACTTAATATTTTGCATGTGGAAGTGACACAATCACACAAAAACCAAAACAGTAACGACCAGCTCACAAAAGCATCTGAAAATTGTTATACTAATTACACTTTGAAAACGGTTATACTAATTATGCTTTGTCCTTGCAACAAACAATGAATTCTGAATTCTACAGCATACATACCCTTGGAAGCTTTGCCTTCATCATCTCCATGTGTGTTCATCTCCCTCCCCTGTAATGCTTGAGAATTCAATTCCTACAAAAGGCAATGTTAATTTAGCCCCAAAACAACTCAACCTGAATCATAAGGGCAACTATACAGTGATTCCGTGCCCTGATAACATAAATCTGGCAAAGTGTTGCTTTACCAAAGCTAAACAGTTAAATAATTCATCGAAACTTCTCCCTGCACAGGATAAAGCTAAGCAATTGGAGAAAATTATGCATTTTCTTTAAGAAAAGTATTCCATATTATATCTCACAGAAGTTACATTACTTCAAATAATTTGCTCTGACAGCAGTACAAGATCTAGATAATATTTGTCAAAATAAATTGAGACGTGCTGTCATGAGACTCCTAAATCAATTGGAATAAATTATGCGTGAACCTTAAGAAAATTATTTCATATTATATCTCACAGAAATTACATTACTTCAAATAATTTGCTCTAGCAGCAGTACAAAACCTAAATAACTTCTTTCAATACGAATAGAGATATGCTGTGATAAGACACCTGAATCAATTCCCACAAAAGGCTTTGTTATTTTCGCCCCTGAACAACTCAACCTGAATCATAAGAGTGAGTACGCACTGAATAACATGTCATAATAACATAAATCTGACAGTGTTGCATCCCTGAAGCTAAATAGTTAAATAATTCGTCAGACTTCTCACTGTACAGAATAAAGCTAGGTAATTGGAGAAAATTATGCATGCTCTTTAAGAGTATTCCATATTATATCACACTGAAGTTACGTTACTTCGGAAAATTTGCTCTAGCAGCGGTACAAAACCTAAATAATCTCTGTCAAAGCAAATTGAGACGTGCTGTGATGAGACACCTAAATCAATTGGAGAAAATTATGCATGCTCCATAAGAAGAGTATTCCCTGTTATATCTCACCGAAGTTACATTACTTCAAATAATTTGCTCTAGCAACAGTAAAAAACCTAAATAATCTGTCGAAACGAATTGAGACGTGATGTGATGTGATTCCAGAATCAATTCCCTCAAAAGGCAATGTAATTCTGCCTCTGAACAAGTCAACCTGAATTATAAGGGCGACTATACACTGAATAACATTAAATCTAAGCAAATTGGAGAAAATAATTCTGCCAAAGTGTTGCATCCCTGAAGCTGAACAGTTAAATAATTCATTGAAACTTCTCTAGCAGCAGTACAAAACCTAAATAATCTCTGTCAAAACGAATTGAGACGTGCTGTGATGAGACTCCTGAAGTACCTGAAGAATGTCTACTGGAACTTAGCTAGACGTGTTTATGTTTCTGCTGAAAGAAAAACTCCTAACAGAATCCGATCTGAAGCAAAATTGAACAAATAATAGTTGTTATTTTTCAATTTATAGACAATAATGCAAGGCGAACCTGATGTCACAAAGCTCTGAAAAGATTCAACGACTTCGCATTCAGTTCAACTATTAGAAAGATGATTTAAATTATTTAAATTATTCCATTTCAGAAGTGAAAACTAAAAAAAATGGCAAGGCGTGCCAAAAAATGGCAAGGCGTGCCGTTTAATGGTCGGTTACTCTAAAAGAACACATTAAAATGGCAAAGCAGTGCAACAAGTGTCTAATTTCCAACGCAATTTACCTTAACACAAACAATCCGCAATAATACTTCCTATTGACCATTATAAACATTAATTTTCAGTTGTAAGAGAACAAATACCTTAAAGAACTGCTACTTTCCACTAAGAATGAAATTCCTCTGTTACACTGCCTGTAACTGTGAGAAAAAGGCTCAAAGGAACCAATCGCAGCCTTTCGAAAGCCGTCACGACTTCTGTATCTCTTAATGGCGAACAACCGAAAACCTAAAGAGTCCACAGCTCAAAGCCTCTGGAAATAAACGATTTCTGAGCTGATCTGCGAAACATTTACAGAATTTACCAAAAAAATAAATAATTGAATGCTTAAAGACGGGAGAAAAACAGCGCAGGTAATGCCAAAACTTTACCTGTTTCCGTCGCTTCTAAGCTCCTTTAAATTATTGTGTACTTGATGGATGGAGCAATTAATTATCTTTGCCTCCATGGATACATGTCTACGGATTTCGCTGGGAGTGCTGTCTGATGTCGTGAACCGGTGACTCGTTTTCTCTAAAATGAAGCAATCGACCACTAAATTAAGAGGGTTGTTATACTTTTCTTTATTATCCACAAACTCCGGCGAGGCATGACTCTGACCATCTAAAAACTTCTTACCACTAACTACACTAACGAAGTTTCGAAATTGGCCATATTTTAAATAGCCGTAGTCTAAACGCAGCACTAACTACACTAGCGAAGTTTCGAAATTGGCCATATTTTAAATATCCGTACCCTAAACGCCATATTTTTCTTAAAATTTGGTTAGAAATAGAAATTGTTGTTGGATCTGCGTATTTGAGTGGTTAAGTCTTTATAAATCAAGTGTTTTAGGTTTTTCATCACTCTAAATTTAGATATGTAATTTAAACAACAAAAAATTGTAATTTCGTCTAAATTTATGTAGTTAGATTCCAGTAAAAAGGGCCAAAAACATTTAGACAACACCTTTTAAATATCCATAACAATGGTTGTTGAGTATGGTGATTGTTGCGGGCCACATATAAACCTCCATCCCATCTAAGGTGGAGTTGTATGATCTTAGTTGTTAAGTGGTGGTTTTCTAGTTGTGTTAGGGGAGCAATAAGCACCTAGTTACATAGTATTAAATGCTCTGTATTAGGGGAGCAATAAGCACTTAGTTACATAGTAATAAATGTTTTGTATTGTTACATAGTATTAAATGTTATGTATTATGGGAGCACTATGCACCTAATTACATAGTATTAAATGCTTTGTATTGTTACATAGTATTAAATGCTCTATATTGGGGTGTGTTGTTGGTGTGCTTATTGCACCCTTTTGTATCACAAGTCAAAACTTTGTGGTGCTTTGTTGAACATGATTGTATAGTCAATAAAATGATGACTCATTGACGAAGTGCCTCTGTGTGTTCTATGAGCTCCCTCTACAGATTTTTGTGGTGAAAAGGATGCAACTCCATGCTATGTCGAAAGATATTTATCTATAACCTATGATGACAACAAGTCAATTAGATTTTGAATTCTATTGCGACATTCTTACACCATAACAAGTATATTAAACAAAGCTGTGAATTATCAAAACTTTTCGTTAAAGATCCATATACAATTAGAGTTTCCAGATTTACGTCCATTACTTGAACTTTGTTTGAATCTTAGAGGATGCAAACCCTTTCCTAGCTTTGTTATCTTCGTTAGTAAGGAAGGTAATAACAACAAGGTCTTCTCATGCATTATATTAATATTAATTTTGTGTACTTTAGATTTTGCCTATTCTCGAGTATTTATTGTGATGTTCAATGATCAAAATTGAACCCTTCTTAGCCTTTACAAGGGGTTCGAACCTGTCATAGAAGGGTAATTCAAAAAACACCCTTCAAAAAAATGTAATTTTTTGAAATCACTTGCCATTTATGAAGGACAACAAATATTGTAAAATTGCAAAAGAATGGTATCATTTTCAACAACCCATCAATCCTACTCCAACTCTTGGATGCTCAATGAGCATTGTACCTTTCATATTGTACGAGGGTGGATGTGAATCATGAGAAATATTCATGATTGAACACCCATTACTTACCTTTGCATCTGAAGACTAAAATCATCTATATTCTTGTTGGCTCTCATCTATTCCTTGATATCATCTATTCATTGATATGGTGTACTCTTCCACAACATAAAATCCCTCACAAATCTCATGCCTATAAAATCCTATCACAGTATTGGCATATCCAACATTTTGAGTGTCACTTGATATAAGCTTCCAAGAGAAGCTTGGACACCTTATCTTTCTAAATCCCCACTTGAATTCATGTGTTATGTGCATTTTTTATCTTTGTAGATATGAATTGGCATGGGATTCAATGTTCATGTTTAATGTGTCCAGATCCCACACTCACCATAATGTCATTTCATTTGTTATCTTTGCCTCCTCTCTTGGCTTTGCAAAAAATCAAAACAATTAGTTATGGGTTATGGATGTAAATTACAATGGCATTGAAAAATTATTAGCAAGATTCACTACAAATGTGTGGTTCAATGACAATTTTGAAGAGAAAACAATAAACATTGATTGAACCTAAGGAAATGAGGTAATCTCTATTTCTTCATGTTCATGTATTTCATCTCTCTAAAAGCACTTAACATGTCAAAAAATCTAACGTGGTTATAGCATTGGTATCTAATATTTTATTATTATCCGAGAACATTTGTTGGCCTCTTAACCACTTAGTATGTTGTTCACGCCATCCCTACAATTGTAATAGATACTTGTGCGGGGGGGGGCACATAATTAATGCTTGAATGTAAGTCTCTCAACAATTCACTAATCTTGTGTAGGTTTTGTCCAAGTCATTGTAAATATAATGCATAGTTTTTCTTTGTTTCACACAAAATTTTGTTGATGGTTTTGTTTGGGATTAAAAAAAATACATTAAGAACAACAATAACTTGTATGTTATTGATTAAGTTTATGTATAAACCTATGCAAAATAGACCTTGTCAACACCACAAAACCTAAAATTGAAATTACAACAATATGAATTGTGATTATGTTCATTCTATATTATGCATCATCATTTCCTTACTCGTATAATCATTCCCCTTTCCCAGATTTATGCACCTTTATCTATAACACTCCTTGTTTCTAGAATTATTGACATCAATGTGATAATACTTTAAGTGTCAAATATTTGAGAATGGTCCTTAGATCTATTTCCCTCTACCTCATTGCAAGACCAAGAACAATGAGATATATCATTTACAACCTTAATGCTTGGAGCAACATTTTGTATGCCTCGGTGGGATTCTTAAGTAAGATATGGAAAAAATAACATAATTCATGTTATCTTTATATATATGCAACAAGGATTGTGCTCTAACATCCACTTTGTCACACGGTGTTTGTGTGGTTTGAGAAATAGAGTGATCAATCAATGTCCTCGATAAGAACCACACACTTGGTGGTCTTGATGGGAAATTTCATTTAGCTTTGTATTTGTATTGACCTTAGGAATCTCCAAAATATAGACATCTTAGGCTACTTAATAAACAATGGGTGCAATCATTCTAGATTTACATGTTCCTAGAGCCGATAAAGCAAGTAGGTTATCCTCATGGCTTTTATAATGTTTTGATAGAATTACTCTCTTTCAAGGCCTCGAGGTCTAGGACAATTTGTTATTTTCTAATGAGATATACAACAAACATGACTCCCATGGTCAAGCATGATTATAATATGCTCGAGATATGAATCGAAGTTGTAATGATTTCTCATCATATGGATACGCATAATATATCCTCTCTTATACGGGTGTCCACAAAAAGGTTTGATTCTAACATTTCGCCTAAATTATTACATTGTCATTTTTAACACTTTGAAACTCCCTCAGAGAAAAGAAGTGTGGCTTGGTTTTTATGATTTTAATTTTTGATTTATAATATACATATAACTCATAAGACAGTTACAACTAAAATTACAAAGTATGATTATTATTATTTTCTATTGAAATTACAACTTATTTATTTGGTGGTTTGTTAACTTTTAACACTGTAAAGAACTAAAAGGACAATATTTTATTTAGAATAATTTTTATTTTTAAATATGTACTTAGTTTACTAAGGGTCAATTGAAGTACAACTACTTTTGCAACTTTTCATCATGGAAGGATTGGATGAAAATGTACCCTTCAACTTGAAAAGAAAAGTAACCCTTCAAATTTGATCATTGATGATTTTATACTTAAGCGTAATAAAAGAATGGAGAAGAGAAGGTATCAACTTTCCCAAACTTGGAAGTTCTAGTAAAGGTGAACCAAACACCTAAATATTGCAAGAGGAAGGCAAAGGAACCTTTCAACTACATACGAGGTGCTCCATATCTTAAGCTTAAGATTTTTTGGTATGGTTTTTTCTTTGCTCGACCCAATTATGTAGGTTTGAAGATCATCTCAAGTTGGTTGTGTTATATGCAAATGATATAATTGAATTGCTTCCCCTTAATAGGATGATGATAAATTTTTATGCTTGAGAAAAGGCTACCATGAAAACAATGAGAGATGATGAGTAAAACCCTAATTTCATAATTAAGATTCTAAAATTAGATGTCAAAGGTTCCAATTTCAGATTACCATTATTTAATATCTTATATATATATATATATAGTTTTTTTCACTACTTTGAAATTTTTTATTTATATTTTATTTTTTTAATTTTAAATTTTTACAATTGTGTTTTTATGTTTTTATTTAAAATGTGGATATTATTTTTTTAAATAGTGACTACTTACTTTGAATTTTTTTAGTTTATATTTTAAGTTTTATAATTGTATAATTGAAAACGGATATTGTAATTGTAAATTTTTATTATAAATTTAGTAATATTTAGATTCTTTTCATTGATTACCCACTACTTTGAATTTATATTATTTATAAATTTGAAATATAAATATTATTATAATTTTGAGTAATAGTTAAATAATTTAGTAGTTAGATGACTTTTAATTTATAGTTTTTTAATAAATTGAAATAAATATTATTTAGTAGTTAGATGACTTTTAAGTTTATGGTTTTTTAATAAATTGAAATAAATATTATTGATTATTATTGTGTTCATAATAATACGTACAGTCATTAAAAAGGAATTAACAGTAATGCTTTATGAAGCTATACAATATTGATTCATTCAAACATAAAGATTTGATAAATATTACATCATAACATGAAGATTTGATAAATATACATTGCAATTGCTTGATACTATTTTTTTTAAAACACATTTAATAATAATTATTTTCATGCCACATGGCTCTTGCTTTAATAAGATTAACTGCCACATGGCTCTTGCTTTAGTAATATTAACTGCCACATGGCATATTATTGATTGAATTTATTGTATTGATTTTTTAATATTATCAACTGCCACGTGGCATGTTATCCATGGAACTTATTGTATTGACTTTTTTTTATAATGTGGAACTGGTAAAGCACGCACTTATGAAATTTATTGTACTGTTGCTTTAATTATATTAACTGCCTTGAAATTTATTGTAATGACTTTTTAATATTATTAAATGTAACATAGCATGTTATAGGGAATTTATTATATTGGTATTTTTTAATTTTAATTTTAATGTGGAACTCTAAAAGTATGCACTAATGAATTTGATTGTATTGATTATTTGAGTTATTTTAATGTTGAATGGTGATGGCATTTTATGTAATTATATTTTTTATATTGTTATTATTATAAATTATTTTAAAAAAATTCAAGTTGTATTTTAAATTAGCAATTTTGTGAACTAACAGTATTATTAAGCTAGCCACTTTACCAGTGGTCGATGAACGTTAAGAGACGATGTCATTTTGCCGCCTGCGATAGCTTATACGTGGCGAGCAGGTTAATCAAGTTAATGTATAATCTGTGTTAATTAGGTGTTCTAATGATTAACGAACGCAGAATGACATGCATGAGGGTTATAGTATTAAATCTTGGACTTTAATTTGTGGACATGGCGAAGAATATTCTTCTATCGTTAAATATCACATGCACATTGCATATTTTTAATTAAAAGACTAATTAATCTGGAAGTTTTCCATAGGTATACACCTCTTGGTGTAAAAATCGGTGCTAGTGCTTGTTCAGGAAAATTGAGTTACTCAAATTCAATTTTTTGGAGATTCTCTACTTGTAAATCAATGAATGAAAAGAAAATTCAATTTGCGAAACTTCACTCTCAACTTTTATTTCATGATATCCTGAATTTAAAAGCAACGTTCTTGCACATTTCTTTTGCGCAAGTTTAATGGGATAGAAATAATGAAGTAGACCGGTTATCTAAAGCATGAGTTGGACTAGAAAAAGGGATATGGAAAAACATTGATAGCTCTCATGCAAACTCCACTGAATACCTTCATGATCCTTAATTTTGATATTTCTTCTTAGTCTTAGAGTACTTGGATCTATGTCTTCTAGCAAGAGGACTGGTGGGTTTTATTACTTGTATAAAGTAGATTTTATACATATTTTTTTGGAAAACTTTGATGAGGATTGTATACGATGTTTACTAATTGAGACAAAAGATTAGAATGGTTCATTTTGGGAGATAACATTTTGTTATGTGCAGCACAAGATAGTCCTTGGACTAAAACTACAGGCTTGTAAAGGGAGACTGGAATGTTAACCAACGTCTATCTTTGTAATTTTGTTTATATAAATAAAATTGCTCAACTTTTTTCCTTGGAAAAAAAGTTATAGGAGTTGCTTAATTATTTTTCAATTGTTGAAATTCAATGATATAAAAAGTTTAAATGTTCGTACATTGAATTTCCATTGAATATTTAATGATTTAAATCAATTTAGATTTATCCAAAACACTTAAGAACACTATTACACAATGCATTTGTTTTGATCATGGTAGAACTCTACTCATATTTGAAATTTTTACTATATTTTTATTAAAATCGTGACAAAAAAATAATTTAATTAATATAAGATTAACTTACACCATAATAATAAAATAAAAAAGTTCTTGTAACAGTAAAATAATTCTAAAATATTTTTTTTTTTAACAAGAACTGGGAAATTTATATTAAAAAGTGTGGATAAATCCACTGTAGTACAAAAAAGGGGCCATGAGTGACCTTCGAGAAATGGAGACTTTGAAGCTTGGAAATGCTAATACAAAATTTGAGTCATTGAGACCTTCCCTAGCTATATTGCATCTATTGTATTTTGAAGAATACAATCTATAGAAAACTTTGTTTATAAATAACGTAAAACAAAACATGACACTTGAATTTTTATAAAAATTCAGCGACCCGGTTCCTTTTTTATCTTTGAATGTCCCTGTTGCTCCCAAACTGGATCTGGGTAGGGTTCGTTGAGGTCTGGGATTTGATTGACTGTGGTTGAAGTTACATTCTTGAAGGCTCCCTGGGTGCTTGTTGGTGTACTAGGTTGTTAATGATTTATTTCCATCTAATCCATTTGGCTCTGCATAATCTCCAAACTATTGTGTTGCTCTTCAATTTTACTCCTCCGAGCATATATTTCATCTTGCAGCCTTTCAATTAGATGCTTGTGCTGAGAGAGGGTCTCAAGCTCAAAGGTTAAAGTAGAACTGGGCGCTCCCATCTGAATTTGCAACCTTTGATAGCCTACACACTCCATCTTAGGGTCCGGCTGATCAAAACCAACTAGTAAACCCTTGGTGCCCTGCAAGTGCGTGAACTCTAGCACGCTTTGGTTTCTCTGATTATTTTCCATGCTATTGGGGGGGACACAATTCTGCAGAGAATTGGACTTATTGTGGTCTGAGAATCTTTTGTTGGAAGGAGTAGGTCCCAACAAAGGCTGGGGAGTGAAGATATGGGTGAGGCAATGAAAAGGCGGTGGGCGTGGCAAAGGATATCGAGGAGGAACCCGGAATATCTGAGAAGGAATTCTCTGAGATACAAACAACACTGGACAAACTATGTATTTCGAGGAGAACACATGATGAAAATGGCTTGTCAAAGACTCAATACAATTCTCCCCATCAAGCACGAATGCTGAGATGGATCCCCCCGTGTGACAATCAATACCAAGTTTGTGTCAAACAGATAAGTGGCAAACTCTACCTGGTGTGTTGTACTTGGAGCCTTCACATCTTCGAGCCTTGGACTAAACCTAACGTCATCCTGACAAATCCACTTTGCATCAGGGTTGTTACATGCTCGGTCCATCTACGTCAAAGCCTTCGGCCTTCAATTACCCACGAACTCAGTTGAACGGATAAGCAGACCACCCGAAGCCATAATGAGGTCGTCGTACCATATATCATTAACCCAGTTTGTCTTTAGTCGATGAGTCACCATCTTTTTACCTTCCAGCTGCTTCCTCCACTTTCACCACTCGCGCTAGAGCTCCAAGTGTACCCTCCCTTGGCCTTTGCGCACTATCTCCTAGTCATGTGTGGGAGCATTAAACTAGTAGGGATAAGATTTCAATACCCTCCACCCCTAAGGTTCCAGGAGGTCTCCCTATGGCCTCGTTCACAATTTTGTTTGTTGTCGTACTATTTTCTCTCAAAACTTGTAAGAAGTTTGGCTTTAGGGTCCTTGAGTCTACACGAATTCTATATATAATTCTTTTTAGGCTCAAATTTTTTGGCTCGGTTCCCTGGATCATCATCCTTATGATTGTCTTAGAATCTCATATTACATTCAGATTCAAGATTTGTCGGTGCTTTGCTAGTTGGATTCCTTTAAGTAATGCATATGCCTCTGCTTTATTGTTGGTGTCTTTTCCGATATTCCAGTAGTAATTTAATATTCATTTTACTCCGAGTTCGTAGAGAACCCCTCCCCCCGTACCTGCCTCCCCTGAAAATAATTCTAAAATATTATAAAAGAGAGAAATTTATAATTATATTCATTTTTTTTCAAAATTTATTATACAATATAATATTCAATATTTAATCATTTATTTAATTATGAAATCCTCATTTTTTGCTTCACCTAATTGAGAATTTTGAAATTTGATGGAGAAGGAAGAGATACTAATCAAGAAAAGGTAGTTTTTTTTGTTAAAATGAAAGAGATTGCAATTGTGTTGAAGCAATAAGAGTTTAAATCAAATAAATCATTGTTCTGAATGGGTTACAGTTGTTTGATTTTATGTTAGATGAAGAGTGGAGGATGAAGAGTCAAGAGGAATGGACACTACACATTTATAACGGTGATTGTGGTCTTCTTCCATCTATCAAGAATCATTTTGGGTCCTTGAAGGTTTATCAAGTGGGATTTTGTAGTCGTGGCAAAATTATAGATCATTACTTCCATTGTTGAAAGAGATGGCAAGCTTATTCTGTCTGCATGTGTGGGGTCTAGCTAGAGGAGGAGGTGCATGTGATGTTGGTAAATTGGAGACAGTGTTAGTGTTGGAAACTCCATCAATGGTTATATGTAGTGGTATTTTCTTCTTGTTACGAGGGATATTTGTCATGAGACAACTCTCTCACTTGTTTAATGATTTGTTGTAGAGGGATGGTTGAAAATAGTACGGTTGGAGATCCTTCAGTGTAAGGGGGGCTAAGACAACATGGAAATTCTATGGATATGCAAACATTTAAGAAAAAAGATAAAAATGGTTGGCATGCCTACAAATTTTGAATTTGATGGAGAATGAGTGGACAATGATGGAGAAAAGATTGTTTCGGTGTCAAAATAAGAGTTCTTATGATTTGTTTATAGAAAACGAGTTTGTCGCTCTGATCAAGAGTGAAGAGTTTAAGTCAAACTATTCACTGTTTGAATTAGGTTACAATTATAGAGGTGAGGAATGGTGATGAACATTTGGAAAGGTGACTCTAGTTTGTCTCCAAGTATCAAGAACACTTTTGGGTTCCTAGAGGTTTATCTTGGGTGAGTTTTGCAGTTATGATCAAACTATAAATTTTTCTTCCACCATTGGAAGGGATGGCCAGGCCATTTTAGGAACATGGAGGGGTAAAGGAGGAAATGCATGCAATGTTGGGAGAATTGAAGTTGTTGGTTGTGTCGGAAATTCCATCAATCTTTAGATGTATTGATAATTTATTTTTGTTGTGAGGGAGTTCTCTTATTGGTAGGATGATTAGTTGTAGAGGGAGTGTTGAAAACAGTACCATTGGACATCCAACCATCTCGCTATTTTATTTTATTTTGTGTAAGCTAGCCAATAGAAATTTATATTAACAAAGAAAAAGTATACATGTTCTATGTTGTTGGTTTGTCACTAGGGAAATTAAACCAACGACAAAAGAATAATCTTGGTCCAGATAGTTTGAGATACAGAGTTAAACCATAAAATAATCCCAAAATGTCTAAGGCAAGAAGATAATTGTCATATGATATGACACCTAAACAGTGTTGAGGTAACAAAGCATCTACCTCTAAAGTAAAAGGACCAAAAAACTAATAACTAGAGCATTCAAAAATTCAAACATGTGGAGTAGTTGGAACATCATCAGAACCCCGTTGATGGGTGTCTCCAGGCTTTGTGAAGTCCAAACCCATGATTCGCTTAAGAAGCATTGAATATTTGTAATCAACCTCTTTTATTTGCAGTTGCATGCCATCCAATTGGAGAAATATCTCATTATAGGCTTCGCTTCTTTCCATCGGAACCTTGCCCATCATTGTTTTAATTTGCTAGTAAAGATTCATAGTGTTGTGATAATTTGTTTCCCTAGTTTTGGAGGTACCATTATCCAGAATCCAAGGGCCGATTGCAACATCTACTTC
This sequence comes from Picea sitchensis, assembly GCA_010110895.2. Taxonomy (NCBI): domain Eukaryota; kingdom Viridiplantae; phylum Streptophyta; class Pinopsida; order Pinales; family Pinaceae; genus Picea; species Picea sitchensis. Next base: position 156,044 of record SNQJ01S0007523.1, on the reverse strand, counting down.
AACATCAGGGATAAAATTTATCTCTAAACAAGCATTTGCATCAGTTGACTCCATCTCAACCTAAATCTCTTGAGGTGTTTGAGGCCGAAAGACTCCCACAATCTCCTTTTCTCCATGTTGAGCATGTGTGATAGGATGTCGGCCTTTGCTTCTGCGACCTCTATGATTAGAGCCTCCCCTATCCATATTAACGCACTAAAGAAACACAATGAGCCAATGGAAACACAGACCCCTAAATTTCACCCCCAATAATCTTGTGGTCTGATGTCGAAATGGCACACCTATTGGTGTATCTGACTAATAGACCCCCAGCCTCGGTAGACGCTCAGAAGAGTAAGATCTATCCCCCGGTGGAGGCCTACAATGGCATTGTAATCCGACATGGGCATCCCATCAAATCCCAGTGTATTCATTCTCAAGTCGGTTTTCTAAAGCATCCAAAACATCCCTTGTAGTAGACAAGTTACCATTGTCTGAAGAGCAATAATGGAGTGAGCACTTGAATCCTTTGCACCTTCTATCATTAAACTCTACATGCTACAAAATAGTGGAAAGTTGGCCAAGTGTAGCCCTGATTTTCCTGAGGAGGATGGCCTCATGAATGCCAAGACAACCACATATCACATCCATGTCACCCCATCCGAGGAGGGCTATTTTGTTTTGTTTTATTCATAAACAAGGTGGCTTTTTTTACTGTGCTTGGAGCACCTTAGTATTGTATTTTGTTTATCTCAAATAAAACATGTTTTTTTTTTCTTGGAAAAAAATAAGGTGGTTTTTTTTATATTCGGTGGAAATTTGAATATTTCAACTATCCCAGAGTGGTATATATATATGTCTGTGGTGTATACTAAAAGTAGAACTACAAGTTTGTTGTGTATGTTTTATTTCTCTATCTTTCTCTCCTTTCTTGTTGTAGTTGCACTTTTTATCACGTTTTAACAAAATTGAAATTTTGAAGAGACTATACAGATGTCGAATTACACATATATGTCCTCTTGTAGCCCAAGGTTTCCATATATGTGTGTTGCTTTGATCCCAAAATGAGTTAACGATCCATTAAGTATGTGACTGAATGAATTGAACGAAATAAAAGCAATGCGCTAATATTTGTAATTAAATGCATTTTGATTCCATTGCACAATCACACATTTCAATGGCACTAACACATTGATGTGCTACTTTGGTGCACTGACTTTTATCGCAAGCATGCAATGCACACACACCAATGTAGATGGACAACTTTGCAAATTGCCACATGTTTAGACCCAATGGTCACAAAAAGTATTTCTCTCTCTCTCTATCTCTATCTTTCCCAAAATTTGATAAATAATAAATCTTAAAACGAGAAACAAAAATGTTTTGTATTTCTTTTATTGGTTATACATACTTTATAATGGATTTGTTAAAAAAATCGAATACTTACGTAGTTTACTCTTTATTACTCCCTATCAAAGGAGGAAGTATACTTTTCATTTGCAAATCAAAATGTTTTGACTTTGCATTAATCTACTTTCATAATGCTATACTTTTTTATAATAAAATTTAATATTTAAAGAAAAATTATAAAATAATTTTTTTTGAAAATTAAAAACAAATTTCAATTTTTTTATATTTCACTCATTCTATTTTTAAATTGGTGAAAGAAATTATTGATGGGATATAAATCCCTAAGAGTATAACTTTATTTTGAAAATGTAGAAAAATAAAATTTAAAACATTTAATATAGAGTTTTTTTAAAGTGTCCTTTTTCAAATTTCACATATCATTGTGGACCTTTGTTTACTAGAAAACAAAAACAAAAAAGTTGTTGTAGATTTCCATATAATGTTTTTATTTGATATAACCAATTCTATGTATTTTTATTTTAATATTTGTATCAAGACAATTATTTATTAATATGATTTTTTTTTTAATTTTTTATATTTATATGATTTCTCATCATCTTTTTAATTTTTATATTTAATTTAAATTTTATTTTATTTTATTTGTATATTTCATTTGAATTAATCATTTTATATCATATACATTTGTTATTATTATGATGATGATGGTGATAATTAACATCCACTTAGACCGAATTTGATGTGTCAAACCTTAAGAAAGTAAGTGATTACTTAGAATTCTTTAGAGTTTTATGTCTATACCCAAAAAGCATTAAGTGAAGTACTCCAAAACTACCATACTTTTGTTAAATAAGATTAATATTATTCAATTTTCAAATATATAAATTTTTTTATTTGTATAATTTCTTTTTAATATTTTAATATACGTTATTCATTATTACAATTTATATGTTGATTTTTATATAATGATTTTGTAAATTTAATTTTTACATTTGTAAGACACCCAACCCCCTAAGCGTTTTTTTAAAGGATGGGGTATTAAATTTTCGTTTTTCCTTAATCATATTCCATCCTCGTCTAGAGGGTACCATCTTCTTCTACTCGTCAAGAGATTTCCAACGATTGTAGCCATGATCAAAACCGAGCTCTGGTTCAAAAGTCACGGCTTCCTGAAGTTCATTGGACCCTCATTGGTCCAAAGCCACCTCACTACCACATGGCTTCTTATCGCTTGCGCCATCTGATGTGTCACTGACATGGCGCCTGTCAGCTGGCCCATCAGGCCCTTTGAATCAACAACTCACTCTGATAGATCTAATGTTCCTCAAAGTTGAGTGACCAACGACTCTAATCACCTCTCGGAGTTCCTTTGTTTCAGGCACTTGGACCACTCCGACAAACCCTATCTGACCTCACATACTTCGTTGGATCTAACCTACAGTCCAACGACTCTCGGGTTTGGGAAATCAGCGGCTCTGATTACTTCAGAGTCACGAAGAAGTAACCTCTTGAAACATGAAGTAACCTTTAGAAATCATATGAATATGGTAATCTTAGCTCAAAACCCAAAATCATTACTCAGGTTATAATTGTATGAAAAAAGTGAACCATGACAAAGATGATGATGATGTGAAAAAGTGTTCTATATTCATCTTTTCCCGGTACTCGTTCTATCAACAACCTTAGCCAATATATCTAGATTCCTTTTTGCTACCTGCTCTTTAAAGGGATGCAACTCTGCTTTCAATTTCCTGATCTCGGCTTGGCAGGATCTCTTATGTTTATACACATTCTTATGTTGCCTATGAAGGGGTAGAGACCTCTTAGCAATGTATCTTGCTTTATCAATAGTCTCCTCATATAGGTCTAACATATCCTTCAACTTGATTCGGGACTCCAAATTTTCCTTCTTCAATTTGTCATTTTTAGTTCTTGCATCCTTAAGTTGCCTCCTATGTCTTCTTATGACAGTTTGTTATGAGATATGTAATAAAAACATAAAATTTAGGGTTTGTTTACAGAGTTGTCAGAACTTAGGGTTTACTTGAATGAATAATTTATGCACAACAATAGTGTGAGGATGAACATGTTGCATGTAGGAAGTGAGAAAAGAGAAACATAATTCAACTAGATGAAACTGTAGACAAACAGAAATTGAAGAAACTCTGTGTAAAACATAGGGTTTGCAACACACTTATTAAGTTTGCAACGCCAGTTTGTAGTGCATAATAATATAGTGGATGAGGTCATTGTTGCAAGAGGAAACTACAATTTTCTCTTTTTGGTATAATATAACAAACTTGAAGATTGCCAAAGTTTAGGATACCAATACTGTAGGTTTTTGATAAGTTCAAAGAGTTTGCAGTGCAAAAAATATGTAACAATTTGCAGTAATATACAATGGTTACAAGAAAGAAATATAAGTTTGCATTTGGATGATGAGAACGAGTAACTAAAGACTGCATGAAGGCTTTATACTGAGAGACATATATGACCAAAACTTTCCCTCTTTTGCTAATGATCACAACCACCATCATGAATGACAGATTTTTGTAATTGTACTTTGATCAACTTTCTAGACCTTAACTCCTGTACATCCTATGTGTTAACATCTGGCTCCACAGGGAATGGAGACCTCCCTGTGAGGCTCCAAGAACATGGCAGTTCCAGTACCTTATCCATTAATCCTTGCAAAGCAGAGACCTGAGAGCTCCTTTGCTAATTTATTGAAATATGAAAATATTCTCACACTACAACCTAACCTTCAAAATATTCTCACACTGCAATTTGAATGAAAGGAAAATTCAATTTGTGAAACTTCACTCTCAACCTTTATTTCATAATATGCTGAATTTAAAAGCACCGTTCTTACACATTTCTTTTGCACAAGTTTAATTGGATAGAAATAATGAAGTAGACCAGTTATCTAAAGCATGAGTTGGACTGGAAAAAAGGATATGGAAATCAATGATAGCTCTCATGCAAACTCCATTGAATACCTTCATGATCCTTGATTTTGGTATTTCTTCTTAGTCTTAGAGTACTTGGATCTATGTCCTCTAGCAAGAGGACTTGTGGATTTTATTACTTGTATAAAAGTAGATTATATACATGTTTTTTTGGAAAACTTTGATGAGGATTGTATACGATGTTTACTAATTGAGACAAAAGATTAGAACAGTTCATTTGTGGAGATAACATTTTGGTATATGCAGCACGAGATAGTCCTTGGACTAAAACTATAGGCTTGTAAAGGGAGACTGGAATGTTAACCAACATCTATCTTTGTAATTTTGTTTATATAAATAAAATTGCTCGACTTTTTTCCTTCGAAAAAAAGTTACAGGAGTTGTTTAATTTTGTAATTAATTATTTTTCAATTGTTCAAATTCAATGATATAAAAAGTTTGAATTTTCGTCCATTCAGAATTTCCATTGAATATTTAATGATTTAAATCAATTTGGATTTAGCCAAAACACTTAAGAACATTATTACACCATGCATTTGTTTTGATCATGGTAGAACTCTACTCATATTTGAAATTTTTACTATATTTTTATTAAAATTGTGACAAAAAAATAATTTAATTAATGTTTTTCAAATTTATTTTTTTTTCCAAGAAAAAAAAAACGTAATTTTATTTCATCATTTGAGAACAAAATTACATTCTACATATACACCTCTTGGTGTATTCTATTACATTTGAGTCTATAGTTGATTGCTATAATTGTAGTTCAAGTATATTTCTGCATTAGTGTCTTCCAAAAAGGCTTTTGTTCCTTTTGAGATTTTCTGTACTCAAGTGCTGCCGTATGAAGCTCTGATAGGTCCCTTAAATTGACTGTTTTTGCAAATGTTTTCATTGCAAAATGTATGCAAAAGTATCATTTGACTTTGTAAGAGGTCATTCCAAGAAGGATTGATGCATATATTTGTAGGCTTGTTCATTTTGATATTCAGTTACTTTCCATTGGACCATAGCCAAATGAAGCCCCTCTTTCGACCTTTGGTCCGCTTCTTTATTGTTTTCTCTATAGACATGTTGATAAACAAATGGGTCAAAAGATGTATGTAATCGAGCGATGTCTTCCACTAAGGAAGCAAGTCTTGTGTTTATGCATCTTTGTGTGCTTTTTATCCAGTTTATGACATTTAAAGAGTCCCCAAAAACATTTAAGGAGTGATAGCCCTTTTCAATGGCGAAGGCAATGAATAGTTTGAGGCTCATTAGTTCTGCAAAGTTGTTTGTTCTCGTCCCAAAGCCAAAAGTCAAAGAGTAGTAGTGTGAATCTTAAAGAAAAATAAGTCCTCCTCCTCCACAACAATTAAGTTGTGAAGCCTCGTCAAAGAAGCTCCATGGGGAAGACTTGTCGATCTCAACCTCTTGAGGTTGTCTAGTAGTGAGTCTTGGACTCTGCGAGGGATATGAGGACAAAATAGTTATACTCTTGGCTGTTGTGATTTTTGGTGCCAAAGGGACTCCTTTGAATATGATAGAGTTGTGTGCTAGCCAAACACCCCAGATGATCAATAACGAAAGCGCTCTAAAACTTTTGTAAGCTCTGGTATTCCACCAAGATTTCCAAGTGTGTTCCAGGTCTTGACCCTCCCAACTACAATGAAGGTCTAAAAGTCTAGAAACTTCAATCCATACTTTGATTATAAAACTACACTTTAGGAAGATATGTAATGTGTTCTCTCCTTTAGATTTGCAGAGAGTGCACCAACCTAGGCCATAGAAGTTTCTCTTATGTAGATTATCCCATGTCGGGACTTTATTGAGTAGGACATTCCACATAAACAATCTTGTTTTTGTTGGACTTTTAATCTTCCAAAGTTTTCCCCACCACCAAAGGGTCTCTCAAAGGTCCAGATCAGAGATTAATTTTAAATAACCCAGCTTTGGAGTATAAGTCCCTGAGGGAGCCGAGTCCCAGATCAATTTGTCCTCGTAGTCTCTGAGCCTTATTTGAGAAATATTTAAAAAATTTATGTATATTTCCAATTCAAATGTTTATTCTTCGCCTAATCCCAACCTATTTACATCCTTCCAGCCTTGTGACCAAAGAGTGGTGTGTCTTGGATCAACCAGATTGTTTAAATGAACAAAACCCAAAGTGTGGAGGTGTTGAATCAGCTGATCTGAGAGTATATGTTGTCCCTCATTGCCTGGACAAGGATCTTTTCCAAGTCTGAAATGTTGTCTGTTACCTATTTTCCATGCTAGTCCATTTTGAATGATTGTGAAGGCGTTTAAAATTACTTTCTAGATCACCGAGGCACCTTTTAAGGATTTATGTTGACTTTTGAGCCAAATCTCCAAAGGAACTGGTTTGATGTATTTTTGCACAATTACCGTTGTCCATAGAATGGTAGTGTTTAGAATACGCCATCGACCCTTGGATGCAAGTGCTTTGGATAAGAGGAAGATATTTTTCAGGCCCCATCCTCCTAGTGCCTTTGGAACAACAATTTTATCCCAATGGACCCAAGGGATTACATGTGCTTCCTTTTTACCGCTCCACATAAATTTTGAGGTGAGTTTTCTTGTTGCTTCCAGGATTCCTTTTGGGATCCATGAGAGGGACATCCAATATACCAGAATGGATTCCAAGACTAACTTTACCACTACCAGTCTACCTGCGCGTGAAAGCCACCGGTGGCTCCAGATGTTTAGTCTTTTGTCCATTTTCTTCAAAAGCCACTTTCAATCCTCTTTCCTGTAATCATTTGGTTTTAGTAAAAAACCCAAATACTTTAGTCCATCATCTAATTTCTTTTCCTCAAAGGGGAAGTCAAGCCTAAGGGCTTGCTCTTCTTCTTCAGATAATAAATTTGTAGAGAGTGTCGATTTCCTTTCATTGATTTGCATTCTTGTTGCTTTGGAGAAAAGAGTAAGGATCTTCCTTAAGACCTCTGCCTTCCTTCTGGAACATCCACTGAAGATTAAAACATCGTCCATGAAGAGAAGGTGTGTGAGGTGCAGAGCTTGTGAAATTTTGATTCCAGAAAAAGAGCCCAAACTTTTTGCTTCCGAGATAGCTCTGATGAGTCCTTCAACAACTAAGAGAAAAAGTAGAGGTGATAAAGGGAACCCTTGTCTTAGACCTCTTTCTGAAGTAAAAAAAGAAGAGGCTGAGCCATTTATAAGTACAACAAAAGAAGTTGTAGTGAGACAATTCATGACCCAATTTATGAAGGGGTCATCAAAACCCAAGTAAGTAATAAACGAATATACAACCAACTTACTCTGTCATAAGCTTTGGATCAATCAATCTTTAACACTGCTCCTTTTAATTTCCTTGTCTTCATGTTGTGAAGTCCTTCTTGTGCAATTCCTATGGCTTCATGAATTTGTCTTCCTTCCAAGAAACCGAATTGTTCTTCCGAGATTCTTTGAGAGAGGATTCTTTTAATCCTTCTTGCAATTACTTTTGAAATAATTTTGTAGGCACAATTACATAGTGAGATTAGTCGGAAATCATCCAATGTCTCTGGATTATCTGTCTTTGGGATAAGTGCTAGAAAGGTAGAGTTTAGACTTTGAGGTATTCGGCCTGAAATCCTAGTATCCTCTATCATCTTTAGCAAGTCTGGTCCCAAAATCTCATAACAGCCCAAGAAGAATTCGATAGTCCAGCCATTTGGGCCTGCCATTTTGTCTTTTTGAAAACTGTGAAGCACTTCCAAGAGTTTTGTAGTGTCCCCAAGGCCGAGCCCCGTTACAGATCATGTTATATGCAAAGAATTGTAAATATGTTCTATAGGCTGGTGAGCCAAGTTTTGT
>SNQJ01S0007523.1:134149-147629 GCA_010110895.2 Picea sitchensis | reverse complement strand
TAAGAGGTTTGTTGTTGTACGAATGGGAGGTCTGTTATAGTATTCACTAGTGACATTAATATGACACCTATGAATGTTGTTCAATATCAATGATTAAATTTCTATTCAAAAATTTGCAGGGATAGTAACACACCATCCACAATACAAGGTCTAGATTGAGTAAACTTCCAACTTTGTTATCATTTCACAAATCACATTCTTTTTTAACTTAAGTTTTCTCAATCAAACTTAATGAAAACTATGTTTAAAATGTGTGTTAGGTAACATCATACACATTTGTCAAGTAGCTCATAATTTCAATTGTTTTTTATTTTCTTCAAGATATTGAAATCTAAATGCACATTACAAAGCAAGTTAATATATCAACACTTTTGGAATCAAAATTCACAATTTCATAATTAAAATTGATACTTTTTGGGATGTCTTTAAAAATTTTAATTCTGATGTTAATCATACACTACCTTGAATTCTCAATATACTCCAAATTCAATTAAAAAAGTGAAAATATAAAGCCTTAGTAGATGGTGTTATTTTTTGTTTTTTGTTATCAGGTCACAAAAACAAATTATTTTTCAACTTAAGTTTTTTTCAATCAAACTTAATGAAAACTATGTTTAATGTGTAGAATATAAGTATTGTTAGGTTCATCATAGACATTTTTCAAGTAGCTCATAATTTCAATTTTCTTTGATTTGCTTCAAGATATTGAAATCGAAATGCACATTGTAGCAATTTAATATATCAACACCTTTGGAATCAAAATTCACAATTTCATAATTAAAATTGATACTTTTTAAGATGTCTTTAAATTTTTTAGTTAGGATGTTAATCATACACTACCTTGAATTCTCAATATACTCCAAATTCAATTAAAAAAATGAAAATCTAAATGCAACAAACCAAGCCTTAGTAGTTGACCTGTTATTTTTTAATTGTAGAATGATATTATTCCTATAGATATTAATAGAGAGGTGGATGATTTTATGAAAGGTACTACATTTAGTGAAATTTGTTCTAATCCATCAATATTCCCTTATAATGACATGGAAATGGGTCCTAGTTTTGATATGAAATTATTCTCTTCATATGAAAAATCATTTCAATCATTGAAAATAATGAATGCAAATCCTTTATGTAATAAATCGGTTATGCATTAAAGGATTTGTGTATACGATGGATAATTTGTAGGATTAGTATAATCACCCAAAGTATAGGTCATTTTAGGTTCCTTATACAATCTATAGGTTCTTTCCTCAAATTGTAAATAAGGCTCGGTAAACTTTATAATTCATCAAAAATATAAATTTTCTTATTTGAATGGACCATGAAAGTAAACTAAACCAAATGATTCTAGAATCCTAGATATTCAAAAATACATGTACTTTCAATGAAAAATATAAAATTTTGGAATGTACATGTCACTTGTTTAAACAAATCATAAGGGTATGCCATATTCAATTATTATATTCATGATCAGCTTTGGACATTTTCCTTTTTCTAGCTTTTGTTTTTTTTCTTGATTGAACTTCTATTAACTTTATGCATGTTGCAAATACCAAATGACTATATTGACAACTTATGAAATCTTCCTGGTAGTATTCAAAGTGAACATGAGTATCGATTTGATGGGTTTCTTGAAAAAAACATCCTTTCAATACGATGGATCATTTTTCATATATAAAACCGTTATCATCAAAATCTTGTAATAACCTCATCTTTTTTTTCTGTGCATCACATCAAATAATATTTCACGTTTTCAATGTTGTCTACAGGTGCAACCACAACAAAGACATCTCTTGCAAATAATTCGATATGTTCCAACACGTAGTTCATGTTAGATTATCACAGAAGTACATCTACAAGTTGTTTAAATATTTAAACATAAAAAATACCTTCTCTAACGATATCAGAAACTCTATCACCATCTAGTGACACTATAGTTTCATTTGATTCCATATCCTCTGAGATTACAAGTGGAATTTTCCCTTTTATATTAAGTTCGGTATGTCTCCAAGCTTTAACATATTCCGCATTTTCGTTTTCACAAATCTCTATGGATTGTGTGTCCTCTATGCAAACTGAACAAAAACAAGATTCATTTCTTCTATCAAATGCAAACACATTTTGATAGAGTTTTGTTTTAACTGAATGCTCTTTTCGTGTCCCATGTATTGTACCGACTTCATATGGGATTGATCTATTTACATCTTGGATTCCAACATACCAAAAAATCTTGCACAAGACAAGAACTTGTTAACTTGAAATCTACCAAGAAAATAATTGAATATCATATAAATTTGAACATGTGAATACAAATATCTTGTGTACATGTGTAACATGTATATCAGTACACACCTGTGCACATCTCTTCACGGATTATTTTCATGGCTTAGCGCCAGTTTTCACCATTCAACAACTTGATCAGCGGATTCAAATCGATTGGCATGAGAGTTCATATGATACCATCGAAGTGCTTGTTTTACACATGCCTCTGCACCGTCGTGTTGTCCTTTTCCATGACCACTCTAAAAAAAAATCCAACAATGTGTAATGTTTGATTTCTTATGAAGACGACAAAACCAGTAGAATGATTGTGAATATTTGAATTGACCTGCACCTTCGTCTGACCATATTCAATGTCAATCGAATCCGATCCCGCGTTCTTTCAATGAATCATAAAATTTATCAAAAAAATGTTGTACATAATGTGTATCGTGCGCTCAATCATCACTTATATAAAAGTGATAATCTTTAATAGCATGCCGATTTTCATTGGTGCTTTCTATGTTATCAAGAATTTGTTGAGCATGTCTATATAAAATATGGACAAATATAGTGATTTGATCAGAATGATAATATTCACTCTGGATTTCTTTTTGTGTAGTGAATGTGTAATTCTCTGCAAAATCAAGAACAGACAAAATTGTCCTTGGTGGAAACACTTCACAAGATTTTTTCAATCATAGGTCTTTCCATCGAGCTCTATGTGAATGCTTGGTGTATTTATAAATTTCTTCCTCAAAATTCTTTAAAAAATCTATCACACAGATTTTATCTACTTTCAAATTAATCCTTTTGTAAATAACATTTGAAGAATGTGGAGTCGTGCTGCTGATATATTCATATCTCTTTCAATTGATTATTATATTAGAAAATGATTGATCATTCATATCAATAGGATGCTTTGAGTGAAACAAACTTAGATATCCACAATGATCAGATTTCTTTCCACCAACACATTTTTTTTTATAAAATAATTCATCACCTTCTCTTTCACATAGAATTTCAGATATAAAAGCACAGAATGCGGAAGGAGGAGGTGAAATTGACCATAAAGTTTTACCAAAATAAAAAAAAGTGTCATAATATAAATCAAATTCCACATGATAACAACAACAACAAGTGTCACAAATAGTGATGGGTCTAACAAACCATGGTCTTTGTTGCACAAATGTATTGATGGAAATTTTAACTTATTTGTGCTCTTCTTTGAACTTATTGAACAATTCTATTTGTGTCATTGGCAATATATGTTTTGGATGTTCTTCATATTGTTTTCGTGCTATTCTTCGTCGCAACACAACCATTGTATGCGATAAAACATGAGATTTTGTCAACCAACAATTACGGGCCGATTCTTTGACATTTTCTGCAAGTCTATCTTTGTAGGGCTATCTAGAAATAACTGTCCAACAAGCAAGTTCATCATTTGAATCTATTTGCAATTGAAAATTTCTATGTTTGTACAATGTTTTTCTTGGTGTTATCATCACTTTTTCCATGTTTTGTTTCAAACGCTATTTTATATTGCTAGATGAAACAATTAATGTTTGTATCACTCTATGTGCAACACTGACATCTTTTTTTGGAGATTTTCCAAAAGCTTTTAATACACTAGTTATATTGTTAAAGACATTTTGTTTCACCTTTGTGTTTTTTTTCGACTTTTGAATACCCAATAATGATGTAGCTTCTTTTAACTTCCTTGACTTTATTAGACAGAGTAAAAGTTGAGCTTGTACTGTCATTGATTCATCTTTTAAAAAAGTATTATACATATTCGTAACACAATATCTTATATAATGATTAACTTCTTTCTTCCCAAATTTTTCAGTGCCAACATTTTCTAATATTTCATCATCAATGTTGATAGATTATTCTACATATTTCAATTTAAAATTTATATTAAAAAATAAAACCCAAACATAAATTCACTAAATTATATATACAAATCTTCATCTTATATTATCTAGAGATTTATGTACATACCAATAGGTGATTCAACTTCTGCTTCAATTTCGGTTTCAACAACTTTATCAATGTTATGAGGCAAATCTATTTATGTTTTTTGAAAAACATCAAATCCAAATTACAATCAATCAAATATTTTAAACAATAATTTAAATAAATGATTCTATACTTTTAATATAGACAATATGTGTACATGCATATACCTGGTTGGACTTCTTCTTGTTGAAAATCTCTATTTACATCATCATCGTTTCTTTCTTCAATATTTTCACTTTATTGTTTCTTTCTCCAATAATGTTCTTCATTTGTTTGTTATGGCGAGTTTCGTCTCAAGTGCGATCAAATTTTCTCTTGCGCAAACTTTTTTTTTACCATGAGTGTAGTTATTTGTAAAAGTTAAATAAAAACAATTGACATTTCAGAATAGCCTCAGAAAAACTTCATTCTCACAAAAATTATTAAAAGATAATTTATCAAGAATTTTATGTTCAACAACGCCTTCACCTTGAAAAAATGTTCAACAATGCCTTCAATATATCATTTTTTTTTTTTGCATTCAAAACATCAACCACCTTGTTCAAAACAACAAAAAAACATATGAAAAACCATTAAACGAGAGTGTGAATTGTGTTAAATTGGTTTGAACAAAAACATATTTATAATATTTGACGCCAATTGAAACAAAATGACGTGTCCCTTCATTTTTTTCTGACCAACGCAATTCTCTCACCCATCTTTCGGCTGAAAAACAAACGTTCAGCTGAAAAACTAGGAATCTGTTTATTTTTTACAGATTTCGTTAGTAAAATATCTTTCGGCCAAAAAAAAAAACTTTTCGACCGAAAGATTATTTCGGTTGAAAACCTGCGAATGAGACTGTTTGCAAGAACCTGATAATTCCCTCCAACTTCCATGCACTTTGGAGGTTATGGACTCCTACAAATACTCAGATTTTAGATTCAAAATTGATATCAGTATTTGAAAAATTGAATCTACTTTCTATGGATATAATTTGTTTTCATTTTCATTATTAATTTTGATCTAATTTTATTTAATTTTATAAAAAAATCATTGCATAAGATTTTCAGGGGACATTATGATTCAATGAAATGAAATATCCATATCTCTAAAAATACACAGTGGAAAATTTAGAAAAAAATATATTCACAATCCTTAAATTGTTCTCTTCAAAAGGGTATTTTTAGATTTTAATTTCAAGTACAAATTAAGATAGATACAAGGTGGGGGAAAACATGTGTTTAAAATATGCAATTGTTTCAGCTTGGTCAACTTCAAAAAATTCTAGAAATTATAACATTCATCCGTTAGATTCAAAATTATAGAACTATAAGAAAATAGAGTCTTTGTAGATTGTTGTTGTATATTTAGTTTGTCAAAAACAAAAGTTTAATAATAGATACATTGTTGGGGGGAAACATAACTCATTATCATTCCTTTCATTTTTGAGGAACATACTCTGAAACAATTGCCAAATAGACATATCAAATCTCAATAAAAATAATTTAAAAAATAGTCAGTGGAAAGCTAACAAAATTATTCACAAGTTTTGCTTTTACTATAAAGTGAAATTATAAATAAATAAAAATTACTTTTGTATACCGGAAGTTGAAGAACTTGTGAAAATATAGTTTTTTTTTTTTCTCATAAAACAAGAAAAATAGACACCCATCTTCATGATTTTACCGAGTAGCAAAACCAACAAAGAAATTAGACATGTTAGTGACAAATAGAAAATAACATAAATAAAAACAATATTGAGGACAATAGAAAAAATGAAGAGGGAGAAAAAGGGTTACCTTGACGTAATATTCTTTGTCTTTCCACACATTCATGGCCATTTGTATCTCATCTTCTCGTGTCAACACCTCCTGAATTTCTATTCTCTCAAGTGAAATGTTGAAATGAAACAAGGCCTTTCTTTTTCCTATTTTTAAGAGTCGCATTGTAGTTTCTCCTGTTGATTTTTATAAGTTAAAAAATGAATTATTGTTAGGTGCGTTGATTCATTAAGAGCATCGATGCAACCATGCCAAAAAGGAACACTGGTGCTTCCATGCCTATGAGGATAACTAATGCTTCAAGATCACTAGGGAAGAACATAGTGCCACACAAAGGATCCTTGTGAACTTGCAAATAAAGGGAGGTGAAAACCCTTATGATATGCATCCACATTGTACAAAAATGTATCCCTTTCTTCATTGAAAATTCCCTCATTTTCTGGCCATATCTCATGATGTAAAACCCTAAAACAAATCTACCATCAACTTGCAAAATAAAGGAAAATCCCCCAAACTAGCAAAAACAATAGCAAAATTTACTAAGAAATTCAGAACAATAGTGAGAAATGGTAAATAATAGAAACATAATCAATAATGAGAATAAATGAAATAACGAAGAGGGAAAAAAGTGTTACTCGGCCACAATACTCTGGTTTTTCTTCCATTCATGGCTATTTCATAATTATGTAGAACACCCTCTTCTTCCTCTTCTCTAATGTAAAATGAAGAAATGAAACAAACCCTCACTTTTCCTCTTTTTAAGAGACATCTTTAGGTCTTTTCCACCTTTTTTAGTAAGTTAAACGAATAACGGATTATTATCCAGTGCTTCAGTGTATTATTAATACTTAGTGTTCCCATACCAATGGAGAGAACTAGTGCTTCCAGATAGAAGTGGAGCACCAGTGTATTTTTTGGTTATCGACACTTCGATGTTCATGTGTCATAGAGCACCGATGCACCTATACCAATGTGGAGCACCAGTTTGCCTCTACCTGAGTGGAGCACTAATGCATTTTTGGAATGTTGTTGCTCCAGTGCACTTGTGGCCATTGAGCACTAGTGTCTATGATATTAAATTACATCGATACACCATAACGATGTAGGTGCACCGAAAAAACAACATTTGCTAAAAACATAGCAGGGAGAAGTGGTTTTGCTAAAACCTCTTCAATTGGTGTTTTCTTTGCAATGGCAAATCTTCCTTGTGATGTGTGGGGTGGTGGAAGAGAGTGATATCATTGTTTGATCACTATATGAGGTGCTTAAAATAGTCAATAGTGAGTAGATTAACAAACTTATGAGAGAAATTGAGTTGGGTTGAATGATATAAATGCTTGTCAATTGTATTCTTCTCCCTAGTAGCTTGATTACTTGACTTAAGGATGACATCTAAACTAGAAGCCTATGAATCCTATGGTTAGTTGGAAAATTGGCTATAAATATACATATTATATCTATGTTTGTATTTCTACAATTTAATTTCCATTTCCCGTTATGAATGTAAAGGTATTATATAAGATATGTGTTATAATATATGTGTGAGAATGCCTTAATTAGAAATATGGGTATTTTCTTCCATGGATACTACCTAATTAAAGCTTGTAGATTTCATTACATTTTCATATTGAACATCATGTGTGCATTTAAATAATTTAGGACTTCCATGGGAGACCTTGTCTCGTGAATTAGATTCTTGATAATAGGAATTTTAAACGGAGTAGGCTAACTCAGGAGCAAACATACCCCCTTTTCAGGCAAAACAATGGACCTGAATCCATCCAAATTTTCAGGGGTAGTCTGAGTTCACATGGATCAAAGTTCCATGCATTTCAGAACCTTACCCCATGGGTTTTTCCCCATTTTAAACAAACTCATATGCTCAGAAAATCGATCAGGGTTATGGATTGGCCGAAAATTTAAAATGAGACCATCGAAAGACCTGTCGAAAAGTTAACTCGGGAGGGAATATTGCTCCTGAGTTAGCCCACTCCATTTTAAAATGTTGTACATAACTACTTACTTTGTGAAGAAAAAATACAGCATAGGGACACGACATAGTGGAAACCACTCCATGGTTGTGCTTAAGAGAGGGATGCCAAACCGCTAAATTCATTGAACCTCACATTTATTTAGATATATTTCATTCATTTAGATATTTTTGATTTATATTTAAACGTGCTAAAGTATTGAAAAAATAATAATAATGATGATGATTAACGTCCACTGAGACCGAATTGGTCTATCAAACGTTAAGAGGATAAGGGATTACTTGCAATTCTTTAGAATTTTTTTTATGTACTTGAAAAACATTAAGAGAAGTTTTCTAAGATCACCATAGTTTTGTTGAGTTAAAAGGTTAGGAAGGTTGGTATTGTGACAAATATTTTGAAATTGAGATCTAATCTGGGTACAGGATGGACAATCTAAGAGAAAGTGTTTTTCATCTTCAACCTTCTTAGTGTCACAAAGGTGACACACTCTTTCATCCCATGGCGTTTTAGGAATAGACCATAGACCAATGCCTAGTTTCACTATGGAGCTCGTGAGAATTTGTTCTTATATTAGCAATGCTTATTTTTTTCTTTACACTTGTCAAAAAAGTGATATAATTTTGATCTTCTAGATCAGGGATGATTACATCCTTATAATACCTTACTTTTCTTTTTTCCTTTAACTCTTTATCACACCACATTTTCTCCTTAAACTTTGATTTAATGATATTTTTAATAGTATCCTTATTCTGAAAAATGGTCTCTTCCATGATTTCCCACAAGCTTAGCCAAGACTGGGCATCTTTATGCCATCCTCGCTTACATATATGTAAAGTAATCCAACAACTAAACAACCAAATCGACTGAGTAGTAAACTATGGAGTAGCAATTGCTCTGGAATGAATTAATGAGAAATGAATTGATCTCAAATGTACAATTGGTTTTTCTTTGAATTTCCATACATTGAACTACCCCAATTT
The DNA here is from genome assembly GCA_010110895.2 of Picea sitchensis. Taxonomy (NCBI): domain Eukaryota; kingdom Viridiplantae; phylum Streptophyta; class Pinopsida; order Pinales; family Pinaceae; genus Picea; species Picea sitchensis. Next base: position 138,605 of record SNQJ01S0007523.1, on the reverse strand, counting down.
TATTAATCACAATGAATTGTTTTAAGAGGTACATTAAATTTTTTCTTGAGTTCTCATGTTTTCTTATAAATAGTTTGAAGAGAGAAATAATTCAACATAAACAGATTCATTTCTTATCAATGGACAAGTGTAAATGTTTTATGTTTTTAATTTTTTTGGCAACCATCATTAAAATCCAATTATGTAATTGGGTGAAATGGCAAATTTCCATTGCTTAAGTTGCAATTTTTAATGCATAAATGAATTGAATGTGAGCACTATGATTATACAATACCAAGCACTGAAATATGCAATTTCAATAATATTTGTAAATTTCTAACCTAATTTTGAGCAAAACTGATCCAAATGATTATCAACTGTTTACTTTAATTAATAAACAATTTGACACAACTCCAACTAAAACCAGCATGAAGATCACTTTCATAGATACTTTTTAATTAAATTAAAAGAGTTACACAAAAACAAGAAGCATATTATTTTCCTTTATCCTCTCCTTGGTATGATAGAGTCTAAACTTTCTAGCTTTTGACCTTTTTAGATCATATTTTCTGACCAATATTACTCAAAATTGGATTAGAAAATATTGAAATTGAAAATTTGATTGATTGAAATTATACAGTCCAGTACTCGAAAAGTTTTTCCAAAAACTAAATCTATTTATACATTCAAGAAAACAATGTTGGATTCTATTTATACGGTCCTGTGTGTATTTTTTTGTTGGATTCTCCAACTGCTCATAGCTTTGGTTAGATTTGATGAGTCAGTTTATTTGTCTGGGTATCGGTGGACATATGGAGTTATGTACAAAAATAATAGCACATTACACCAATTTAGATATTTCAAATTTAACATTTATAAATTAATAATTATAAGAATAAGAATAAGCTTAGACATTTCAAATCTAAACTTTATTATTTAGTACATTACACCAATTTAGAGATTTCAAATAAAATAATAGCACATTACACCAATTTAAGATATCAAATCTAACTTTTATAAATTAATAATTATAAGAATGAGAATAAGCTTAGACATTTCAAATCTAAACTCTATTATTTAGCACATTATGCACATTACACCAATTTAGAGATTTCAAATCCTAACTCTCATAAATTATGTTTTTCCAAACATTCTTACGCAAGGTCACTTGGCAACTGAATTTTAATATTTAAACAATAAGAATTTTTTGAATTTTGTTTTAAGTAGGAGGATTCGAGATCCTGTAAACATGCAATAGATAGTACAAATGAGGTGGAACTTAGATATAGGCCCTGGAAACGGGTAGGAGGATAGGCAACCTAGGATATAGGCAGTAGGTAGCAAATATGGCATGGTTCTTATCTCCTCTTGAGGATGACATGTGGATCCAGGAAGGACTCTTTAAGTCTGACAAAGAGTACAGGGAAGATTTAATAAAAACTAAGCCGACCAAGTACAGAAAGGAGCCCATTTTAAATGCTCTTAATTCATGCACTGAGTTCGAGACAACATTATCACCAGGTGGAGGATCGATAGGAAACCAAATTAAGAAAAGGTACATCGTGCTTATCGATGACCTTTTCAAACTTGAAGCGAAGGGACAGATCCGACCAAGAGTTGTAAGGAGTCGTCCCCCCATGACTCTTTCCGCCCCTCTTTCACCGATTAGACAGGAAGGAAAACCACTTGCAGTGCTCTATCACAGAAGGGGTTTCAGTGCTGAGGATAAAAATGTCACCCCGTCAAAACCTATAGAGTTTAACGAGCTCCTCACCGGAAACAAGGTTTCAGAAGGAAGCGATAAAGTGTCTAGTTACACCGAACAGAGGGTTTCAGAGAAACAATTGTGGAAGACGAGAAAGAATAACTCAAAAATGGTCCTGGGGCGAGATGTGGGGATGAAGGAATTTTCTTCCTTATCTATTTTAGAACTGGTTGGTCATTTTAGCTACTGGGCTTGCTCGATGGCGGATGTAGGTAGGTGGGCTGAGAAAAATTGGAAATCGTTCCCGGGGTACACTCCTAAAACCCTGGTTCTAGTCTGAGGTTGGTTTTATTTCCCATTTAGAAATGCTGAAGGCGCGGGAAATATCCTGAATGAGGTTTGTCTTTGTGGGAGTGGAAGTCTCATGATAAAAAGGTGGACACGTTGTTTTAACCCGAAGAAACATTTTTCTAGGTTCAGGCATCTATGGGTTTTAATGTCGGGATGTCCACTGGCCTTTTGGGACCTGGAAGCGTTTAAAGAAATGGGTGATGCTTTGGGTGAATTCCTACATGTGGATCAGACTAATTTGGAGGGATAGGACTGTGGGATTGGAAAAATTTTAGTTGAATTTGACCTTCAAAAGGGTTCACTGGAGTCCCTAGAAATTGAATTGAGAGGAGTGGTTCATACAAAAAAAATGGACTATTGGGGGATCATGTTTCACTGTATGGTCTGCAAGGAGGTGGGGCATTTGAAAAATACTTGTCAAGGGAAAACAAAAAAATAGTCAACGTGGAAGGAATATTGGTCGGAGATCTACCCGACTTTGGGTTTTTCTGTTGAGAAGGGAGAAAATGGTCTGGACGGGGATTCACTTATCAACTCAATAAAATCGACTATGTTCATAGGTAAGTTAAAATTTCACTCCCCTGCTCTTTTTTCATCCCTTTTGTCAAAGGAATTGGATTGGTTACAGAGTTTATTTTCAGATTTGTGTGTTAGTTCTGAACCCTCTGTTAGCACTAGTAATACGGGTTTTAGTAACTAAAGGGATTTTGGCTCGAGGGAACTAGGAGAAGGGTCATGTCTGGGGCCTATGATTGAGGAGGGAATTACACTAGATGAAAAAGGGGGAGGGAGTTTGGAGGAGGAGATTGTTGTTGAAGGGGTCTTAAACCCTGTAGACTTAGAGGTTCCGACTACAAGGGGATATTTTTTGGCCGAAGAAACTCGTCTGGAGACTGGTAAAAAGTATTCATTAGAATCGAAAAACCCTTATGCTCTAATAGAGACAGTTTTGGATGAAACTATTTCTTTTTTCAAGAAAATTGGGGATACGACTGAGATTTGGAACTCTGACCTATTAGAGCAGGTGGTTAACCAAACAATGGAGGACTCTTTAACAGAATTACTACCTTTTTATAATGAAGTGTTAAATACAACCCCTTTACATATTTTTTCTGGAGGAAAAATCTCGTTGGGTATAGCTCGAAGACAAAAACTAATATCCTGACTACTATTTTTGGTGGTTGGGACAATAAAAAGGAGCTTTCGGTGAAGAAAGGGATTGTTTTTGGGGTTATCGAGAAAGATTTCTCGCCAATAAAAACCAGAAGTGTTAGGAAGTTCATTAAGGAGAAAGAACAATAGGGGAATTTAATATTGAAGGTTCTGGAGGGCCCACAGGCACATAGAGCACATAAATCCCTAGCGAGAGGTATTAAATGATAGTATTCTCGCTAAACGTTAGAGGAGTGGGGGGTGATCCAAAACATTTATCCCTCAAAAGACTATTTGATATGGTTAAACCAAAACTAGTCATGATACAAGAAACTATGGTAGATGGATTTAAGGCGAGAGAGGTTTTCTCAAAAAATTTCCCAACTCAGAATTTTTGTGTAGTGGATTCAAAAGGTTTGTCTGGAGGACTACTGTCTGCATGGAATCCCAAAAAAGCTAGTCTCACTGTTTTTTTTACTTCTCTAGGCATATTACTAGAGGGATTCGAAAAGTAGATTAATTTGAATTTGAAGCTATTAAATTGTTATGGGCCATATGCCGAAAGACAGTTTCTGGGACACTATAAAAAAGGATGGTATTCTAAAAGAGTCAAATCTGATTTTTTGTGGCGATCTGAACATCACAATTTCTGCAAGAGAAATTTGGGGAAATAATTCTAGAAGTGATCCTTTAGCTGCTTACTTCAATCAAATGATACAAGGAGAAGGTTTAATTGATTTAGAACCTATAAATCTTCTGCTTACTTGGGGGGATGGTAGGGGAACTCAAGATTTTGTAGCAAAAATATTGGACCGATTTTTAATAAGTGAATCGTTGATGGATTCAAGGCACATTTTTAGAACCTGGTTGGTTAATGTTAAGATTTATGATCATATGCCAGTCGTTTTCCAAATGGAACCACATCAACAAATGTAGAAGATCCCTTTCAAATTTAATTTAGTGTGGTTAAAAGATCCATAATTTATTTCCTTTGTTTGATCCAAATGGTATAAGATGGAGGAGCCTCACACTACTTCACCAATGGTAAAACTAGTCTCAAAACTCAAATCCATGAAATCTTTAGTTATAAAATGGGAAACAAACAAGAAATTAAAATCTAAAGAAGAACTAAGGTCGTGGGTGCGGCGTAGTGGTAAGGTCGGTCATGTAATGATGGTCAGGTCTCGGGTTCAAACCCGAACATGGGCGTTGCTCGCTGCCTAATTAACCGTTCTGAGCCAAGCTCACCACCTTTTGGAAAAAATGACC
>SNQJ01S0007523.1:115633-134099 GCA_010110895.2 Picea sitchensis | reverse complement strand
TACTCGACCCAATATCTTAGGACTACAACTAAGGATGCTCGACCATACCATTAGTCGTACTATCTGATTACCCAGGTACTAGAGAGTAGTCTTCCTAAGTGATGTTCTTGGTGCCACTATAGTAGTCAGGCGACCAATAGGTTGATCTATAGTCGATTTCAGGAGATCCAAGGGAGTCCCTATATACCTAACAGTATGTAGGAATGGTGGTCATGTATAGATTTCGTTCAATGCGGTACTACTCAAAGGGCTACCAACATGGCATACATAGGTTTCCAACAAGGTGAAACATGTGCTTCGAGTATCCCATGAAACCCTCCATGTTTCCTACGTGTAGTATTCCCCAGCCACTTTTTTACCCATTGAATGATAAATCTTTGTGCTTTAAAGACACTGACAATACACGTCTCTACCCTAAACAAAATCCTACAATTTGTGTGGAGGAAAGAGCTCTGACATCACTTGTAAGGTATTATATGTATTATATAAAGAAAAAACAAAGAATATCAAGCATGTACCAATGGAACAACAAAATACAGAGAATAATAACATGAACAATGATACCTTTATTGATATAAATCCAAGTTCACTTGCCTTTTCGATGGGGAAACCTCCAGTAGAGAAGAGCTCTATTACAATAATTCTCAAGACAAAACTTTCCCATGCCTTCTACTCTTTTTTATACTAGTTCTATCTTCTAAAGAACATTCTAGAGGAAGATCTTTCTAGAAGCGGAAGCTTCTATCAAGTCTTCTTACATTTGACTTGTTCACATTATTGTATAGGCCTTATTTACTAATGTCGGCCTTTATTACATAGAAAAAATATGATTCTACCTACATGAGGGGTTAGGGAGGTTAGGTCCCTAACATATTTACCATGTCCACATTATTTTATGTGGTGAGAATTCATAAAAATATTGTGTATAACATACTTGTTTAGCAAGTTGACTTTGTCACTCTATTATATGAATTTAAGAAATGCTTAATTCTAGGGATCGTAATTTCTATGATGGTGGTATCGTTCAAGGGGATTTATTTTCTAGGCCAACATTATCTTATGTACAATGAATCCATGAATTGCTTGTTTCTAGTGGCCTGATTTACGAGGTAGGTGTTATTATTATGTAATTTGAATTTAATAAGTGTTTTTCTAGGTTGTTATAGTTTTGAAATCGGTATTCATGAAATGGTTGTTTCTAGTGGCCATATTGACCACAACAACGCTATATATTTGTAATATTGTATTCACAAAATCTTATGCATGGCAATATCCTTGGTACATCATTTTGGCTTTGAAAAGACGTCAAAATGGCATTCATGTTTGTTGGGTCATATCAAAGAATGTAGTGCAAGAAACAATTTTAACATGGTTGCAAGCATTCGATAATGTGTATTGACTTCCTATCCCACATGGAAACCTTCATCTTTTCTTGTGGATAACACCCTTACAAATATCCAAGCGATAAGATGTGAAAATATCTTAATTTATCTTTCCTTCATTTCGTTGTGTATTTCTTTAATTATTGGTTATTCATCTAAATATTGTTCATCGACATTCATCCACAATGATGTGTTTGGTTGTCTAATAATTCACTACATCTAGCACGTACATCATTGTTGACTAAAAAAATTGACTAGGTATGTTCATGACATTAAAATAGAGACATAAATGTCCAAGTACCTTGGTAACATAATGCTTCACTCATTGTCAATCGAGGATATTGCGGACAAATTGCTAAAGTTTTATAGAAAGTTCTTTGAGCAAATTGGTTTCATCGACTATTTCAAAGATCAGTGGGAGCCACAAATAAGTGAGTATAAATATGTCATAGTGATATGTTGTTTTTGGTAATTTTCCCAATGTTATTTCTTAATTTATCAAATGAAAAGGTAATTCTTAGTGATTTGGCTAGCATTATTTCTGAATACGTCACTGTGATAAATGGTTGTCGTTGGTGATTTTGCCAACATTATTTCTAACTTTGCCACAATGACAATTTTTTATTATTGGTGATTTGGCCAATGTTATTTCTAGATCCGTCACAATGATAATTCATTATTGTCGGTGATTCAGCTATTGTTATTTCCAAACTTGTCATAGTGATAATTCATGATTTCTAAATATGTCACAATAATAATTTGTTATTGTTGGTTATTTGGCCAGCATGATTTCTTATGTCAATATGTCATGTGAAATATTGTAGATACATAGGACGAAGCATGTAAATACTTTCAACATTCAAACCAGGAAACAAATGCTTCCATTAAGTCATACCATAATCACATCAAACAACAACTCCTTAGAGAGGCGAGTGTTTGATGCTAGTTCCATGTTTCTTTGTGATGGTAATTTATGTAAAAATAAATAAACACAATTATATATGAATTTTGACATTATACATATTGTAAAAACTATTACTGATTTGATGTTGATGTCATGTTAGATCCACAACACATCTTCCCATAGAATGGATTGGCTTATTGGGAAACTCGCACTGCAAGTCCACTCCTACTATTGGTTCGTTGTCTTCATGAAAGAAAATGAATTTGCTCAAAATTTTGTAGCAGATCGCACATGCAAGACATCATGACAGAATGCACTTAACATCATAGACATAGACATCCTTTATAACCTTTATGACCCTGACATTATGAACATCAAGTCACAATATGGACAACTAGACATGTTTTACACTATATGCAATCCTGGATTGAAGATGGTAGTTTGTGACTACCCAGATGTGAAGAGGGGAAATTTGTGCAAACATGTTGTGAAGGTATATGTGTACATTAAGGGAGAATCCCCTTATATTCCACCTAGTTTTCCACTCATTGCTCCTTTGGTGGGAGTAATGTTATTTCCAAACTCTACTCAGTCACCAACATCGTTACCACCATTATCATCGGCTTTGATACATGATTGCAACAATTTTGTAGGTGAGTGCAACACCACACAAATCAACAAAGGGATAAAGAGGAAAACCATAATCTGATAGATGAATGTACTAAGTAGTGGGAAATTGTGGATTTTAGCAAGCCTATTGACCACTATATTTTTACAAAGTGCAAAAAAAATGTTTAGATTGGAAGGAGAGAGGTGCACAACAACAATGAAGCATTTGGAGGATTTTTCAACTTGTCAATTGCAATATTTAAGGAATATGAAAAAGGAAAATGCTAACACTTCTTATTCTTGCAAGTGTCTAAGGAGATTTATTGAAACATGTTCTAAAAGGTTTGCCAAAAATTAGGCACGTGAACGCCTTCAATTTCCTCAATGACTTGTACCTACCACAATCATAAATCATATAAGATGTGACATTTGATGTAAGCGACCCAATTGTATATCACTTCTCATAACAGATCGTTGGAGACGTCCTAGAGTTTGCATTGTCTCCCTTTGACAAGTAGACTAATAATATCAACATTCACTCCAAGAAGAGTGCATGTATGGTGAACTCCAATGAAAGAACTGAACTATTTATTTATAACAAATCTAAAAATAATTGTTTTTGTTTTTAAAGTAACTTGTTCATTGACCTATCATTATGTGAATCACTAAAGAAAAACATGTTGATTAACTTAATAACACTAACATTGGGTGTTGCTTCTTTCTTAAAGAATAATCAAATGATAATCGAGTAACAAAGATGATACTAAGTGAGCATTCACCAATTATTGTAAAATGTAGCTTTATGCGAACCTTAATGAAAGAATTGCACTATTTTTTGATAACAAATCTGCACTTTATGAACTCTAATGGTAGCATTGAATTGTTTATTGATAACAAATATGGAAAATAATTGTTTTCATCTTTTAAAGTAACTTGCTCATTGACCTATAACCATGTGAATTACTTAAGAAAAACATGTTGACTGACCTAGTATGCCAACATTAGGTGTTATTTCTTTCTTAAAGAGTAACTCCAGCATGACTGCAGTCCTATGTTACTAGTAATTGAATATTGAGACACCGTATTTGGGAGAAATTGGTAAGAAAACTTGTTTTTACTACTTGTTTCCCATTTCTTGGTGAGTAACATATTTCTTGATAAACTCTTGGATCTTGAAGAGTGGAATTCTAATGTTGGAGACATGAGGATCTACACCACATAGTATAGTTGGACAATGTCTATAGTTATTTACTCCCAATTGACAACTGAACAAAACGAAAGATCTGTTGTAATGAAAGAACTAAATTGTTTATTGATAACAAATCCAATTTTTTTTTCATCTTTTAAAAGAAACTTGCGGCGTGGAGTGTACATTTTAAATATTGGAATTTTAGGACGATATTCTAATATCGATGACCGCGAGCTGCGCGCGAGCTGCGCCTCCGACCTAGCTGCTCTGCGGCCCCGTGCTGCCTCCTGCGGCCTCCCTGCCTAGCAGCTCCTACTGCTGGGCCTCCCGGTCTCCTTCCAGGGCCTTCCTGGGCCCCCCTCCTCCGTTTTTAGCTGAGCTTTCGGGCCGTCTGGGTCTGTCCAGAGACCAGACATGCCGCCCCCTGGGGATTCTCTGGTCCCTCCCCCGCCCCCTCCTGAAGTTATTGCTTTCAAAGCAATGGTGGATTCGATCTCCAAGCGACAACCCTCAGTCAATCAGCAGAAGTTCATTAAGAGGATGGATTCCATTCCTTCGGTAGCTCTTCCTGAAGAAGAAACCTGTAAAGCAGCTCTTAATCTTGCTGAGAAAGGGCTCATAGGCCAGTTCACGGGCCTCTGGCCCTCGCCTAAGTCAGTAGAGGAGTGGACTCAGTCTTCCTCAAGAAGAAAACCGTAGCGCTCTTTAATCTTGCCGAGAAAGGGCCTAGTCAGTCACCGCCTCGCCCTCATTGCCGCAAGAGGAGGGACTCGTGAACAAGTCGTTCATCAAAGAAGGAATCAAGAGCTATTTCGTAGGCAAAGGGTTCTTCATCTTCGCTTTTGAAAGCGCAGAGGACAGAAGCCTAATCTTCAGAAACGAACCTTACTTCATGGGCCCCCAAGGACTATATCTCAACAAATAATGTATCTTGGTCCTTACCAGATGTCTCCATCTCGCCGTTCTGGTGCGCTTTCCCCATCTCCCCTCCATAACGGGCCGAACCCCAAGTCTCCCTTCGCATTAGCTCCAAGAACAGCTTTAGGAAAATACATAGACCAGTCGCAAGAAAAGATCAATATTCATGCGAACGCATCTGTGTCGGCGAGATCTGAGAGGGGCTTCCTAAGCCATCAGCCATGTGATGGACTATCGCATAAGAGTCGATTATGAACAACCATTCAAATGTGGCACTCCATGGATATGGGTATCAGCCAAGCACCGCAAGAAAAAGGAAGAACAATGCATATGCACGGTGAGCAATGGACTCATACAAAAAAGCTAACCCGCTCAAAAAAGTAGCAAAGGTATCTTCAATGAGGTTCCAAGGCCTCCAATCCCATCCAAGAAAAGTGCTCAGAAAGTAAAGAATCCAGATAGTTCAAGCCAACTACAACACCTTCGGAGAATCTGGTTCAAAGTGATCCCCCTATCCTTAACAAAGAAAACGAGGAATTGGCTCACCCGGAAGTCCCTCAAGGAGCCCTTCCAGCACTCTCTTATGCATGTTACAAGGAAAAAACTACCGAAGTTCTGACTCTGAAGAGGAAACTACGAGCAACCCTCAAGAAAGGTTGGCAGGAAATCTCTGGGGAGAGGCAAGGGAAGCCGGAGGCGAGAGGTTCAAACTCATATGGAAGCCAGCCCACAATAGAGATGTCAACTGTGAGAAGCTCCAGAAACAGGCCCCACAAGAGAGGCTCTCAACCCACTCCTGGTAAATAATACCTCGGCTCTTGAATTGCAGGTCTGTAACCCTATGAAAGCGTGTTTTGCTATGACCTCGCTCAAAATAGAACCCTCATACATTCTCATGATCCAAGAGACCAAGATAGAAGGGAAAGCCCTTTTTAGACATCAAGAAAAGAAATGGAAGGAAAGCTTAAGGAATAGCGCCGCCTCAAGAGGCTCATCCTGAGGGCTTGCAACTCTATGGCAAAAGAGTTTTCACCGCACTGTAAAACACATGAACCAGCCGATCTTCACTTGAGTTAACGCGATTCTTCTCAAGTAAGATGTCCATATCCCTTTTTAATCTTTATGTTCCTGTTCTTTATTCTGAAAAGAGAGATTGCTCGAACACTCTTAATGATTTCTTAGAGCAACATTCCCCTAGTAATATCATTCTAGTCAGACTTAAAACATTGTATTAAAAATCCAGAAGAAAAAAGTAAGGAATCAATATAGAGACAATTCATGCCCCCAAAATGGCTGAAAACTCATACAAAGAATGGTATCTTCTTGACTTCACCCACCAGACTTACACCGACCAACAATGAAATGAAGGAACATATATCGGCCAGATTGGATAGATTTCTTGTCCAAGACACACTGATGATGAACAAGAAATAATCATCACTAAAATTTTGCCAAAATTGACCTCTGACCACAAAACCAGCTCTCATTTGTGAAGAGGAAGAAGATTCTACCAATCCCCTTTCGATTCTACCATCTTTGATAGAAAGGGACTGACTACCTGAATATCATGGAAAGCAAGATGGGGGAAACATTTCGGTCATCCAATCCATGTTTAGAACAAAAGCTAAAAAGCAAGCACTTAAGAGTTGGATAAAGAAACCAATTTCAAACCCAACTAGTCAAAGGAAAGAAACTGTTCAATCTTTAGAGGCACTGCAAGTAGAAATGGAAACCTGAGAGATCACACCAACGCTGCTTAATGAAGAAGTAAAAACTCAATTTTCTTCCTTTCGATCTTTCCTAAAAGAGGAAGAGTATTGGAGAATCAAATCTCAAAGTTTGTGGTTGAAGGCAGGCGATCGCAACACCTCCTTTTTCCATCGCTAATATAGAGCAAGACTTTCAAGAAACCACATTCTGGGGAAATTACAAATGCCAGAAAAGGCATTTGCAAAGGATACAGCCGGATAAAAGAGGCAGCTGAAGCGAATTACAAACATCTTTACACAGCGGATTCTCAACCCAATGAGGAAGATATTGCAGATATCCTCGCTAACATCCCTCTCCTGATCATCCCTGAAGACAATGCCATTCTCACTAAGCCCATCAATGAAGAAGAAATCTTAAAAGTTATCCGGTTCCACATGAACCTGACAAGTGCTCCCTCGCTGGCCTCTATGGTTTTCCCACCGCTTCTACGTAACTCACTGGGACATCATCGCGGACTCAAGAAAATGGTGAAAGGCTTCATGACAAAAGCCAAAATAGGAGGAGGAAACAACTCCACCTATCTCGCCCTCACCCCCAAAGAATCCAACCCTGAAACATTTGCAAGATTTAGGCCCATATCGTTGTGTAATGCTTCCTATAAAATTTTGGCTAAACTACTAGCAAATCGGATAAAGTCGTTGCTAAAAAGATTGATCTCTGGTCCTCAAGGTGTTTTTGTGGAAGGTAGGCACATTCTAGACAATGTCATTCAAGTTCAAGAGATCATCCACTCAAGCAAGCAAAGAAATGAAAAAGGTAGAGCAAGTTAATCAAACTCGACATGGCTAATGCCTTCGACCGAAATAATCGAGCCTTTTCAAAAGTCCCTTCCTTTCCTTTGCTTCTCTTCCCTTCTGCTAATCTCATTCAAAGATGTAATCCCATAACTCGATTGCCCTCTGTCAACGGTCGCCCCACCTTTTTTTTTTTCAAGCTTTCTCGTAGATTCTCCGCCAGGATGTCCGCCTTCCCTTTCAGACATTCGACATGGATTCCTTAGCAAAGCTTACAAAGCAGAAAGAAGCCTCGCCTTCCGTGCCTAAACCCGCTTTATCTCTCCAACACATAATCATTCTCTGTTTGTTGATGACTCCCTCCTCTTGGGAGGTGCTTCTGTTCGAATAGCCAAGGGATTTGACTCAGTCCTAAAAAGATATTGTAGGGTCTCTCGTGCCTCAATCAATGAAAGAAAAGTGCAATTTATGGCTGGAATGTCGAGAAGCAAGAACTCACAAGCATCTCCAATGCTCTTGGCTTCACGGGTCATGCACATTGGGAAAAGATCAACTATCTCGGCCTCCCCATTACTAATTGCTGTAATAAGAGGTCGCTGTGGACAGATATCATTAGCAAAATAAAATCAAGAATCTCTGCTTGGGGAGGCTATTGGTTCACCAAGGGAGGCAAGGTCATCCGACATATCGGGTGGTCATTTTCCTTTATAATAATCAACCTTCCTCTCATTTCCAAAAGTGTGACCACCAAATCGCTAATGTGGGGAAAGAGAGAACCAATCGGGGTAAATTTCATTTATCAAGTGGGAAACCTGCCAAATTCAACTTCGAGGGGCGGCTCAGAATTCGGTGGACTCAAAGAATACTAACCCGCATTTGAGGTAAAAAATCTTATGAACCTCTTCAAAATCCCACGACTCGTAGTTTTAAATCTTGAAGGCTAAATATGCTCCCTACAATACCGATCAGACTTGGTAAGAGAGCCAAACTCGTCCCAGCATGCAGGTATGGTGTCTTTGTAATAAAAGTTTAAAACTCTTTAAAGGGAAGGCGTATAGGATCCCAGGAAATGGAAAGAACATTAATCTGTGGTGTGATCGAATAATGGATCGAGATCCATTAGAAGATAATGAAGAAATCGCGTTCTATGTAAAAAGACCGGATGAAGAGGGCGTGGACAAATCGCATATGACTCCATCTAATTGGGACAAATATGATAACGAGGTGGACTTCTACTCTGGTTCCGTAATCGCAAGAAGCAAAACCCATATTAGAAGAACTATTAAGTGGTTATCTCAAGGAACATGAAAATGAGAGATAGCTGGGGGTGGGGGAAGTTTGGCAGGTATACAATAGCAGAATCCTATAATGCTCTTCAGCCAAGTAGGAACAGCAGAAAACCCCCGGATTTTTTGGAGGAAAGTCTGGGATCCGCTAGCACTCCCCAAGATAAATTTCTTCTTCTGGACTCTAGTGCACAATAAGTTGTTACCAGGAGACAATCTGGAAAAAAAAGCATAGCTGGGCCCCACAGATGTGATTAGTGCAGAAGCAGTTCAGAAACAGGCAAGCATCTTTTTTTGGACTGTAAATTTGCTAAAGAAGTTTGGAACCTCATGCTCCATGACTTAAAAAAAACAGTCCCCCAATATCACTCTGTAACAGACCTTTTTGATGCCTGGGAAAAATGCTATCCTTCAAAGATCCCAAGCAAATCATTCTGGCGGAAAGTATGGAATGCCATTCCCAAATATATTTGCTGGCAGATCTGGCTGACCCGGAATGATATGATCTTTAATGAAAAGCAGCAAGCCCTTTTTTGGCAGCAGCAAAGTCCAAAGCCTTCCTCCCCGGGAAAGCAGCCTACAACAACAATATTTTTCCGACAGTTGTTGCTCCCCGAAGAAGAAAGGTGGTTGGGCCCCCTTCTGCCTCACCTTCGGAATCAGTTGTCAGCTCCTTGAGAAATGACCCCGGTGTGGAAATAAAGAGACTCCGAAGCTACCACCTAAGAATGGTGGAGAAGCCAAAAATCGCCACGATCTCTTTCGGGACTGAGCCTCTAAAGGCAATCTTGGGACAGCAGGAGCAGGAGGAGTCATATATGAATCGGACGGCTTAAGAAGGGACAGCTTTTGTTGGGGCATCAGGCAGAAAACCAACAATCAAGCATAGATCCAAGCCCTGCTCAAAGCCTACCAAATAGCCAGAGACAGAGGATATAAAGAATTCTAAGCTCTTGGAGACTCAGAGATTTTAAATTAAAATTTTAAACACCTGATAATTTGTTCAACAATCCAGTCTTTAACAAAACTCTAACATATTAAAGAGAATCCTCGTCAGATTTGACTCCCACAATTCTACCACATCCCTCGAACTTGAACATCAAGCGCATCTATTGGCTAACAAAGGTTGCACTTCTGAAAGGGCAAAATTTACCTTAAATGAAGAAAATTTAATTCATCCTTGTAATTCATGAGTAATCTAAAATCGGAATTAGTAAAAGAATCACAAACAAAAGCTTTGTAATGATGAGATATGCATGCCCTTTTCACAGAAAAGGGCACAGCTTTTGCAAAGAAGGTAGAAGGCAGCCTCGTGAAAGACAAATGGAAGAGTAGTCACCAAACACGCTAAGAGAAACTCGATGTCGAACACCGATGTCGGAACACGTATGTCGGAACACGTAAGGTTTCCAAACAAGCAAGGCCGGAAAAGTGTTGGATCTATATTTAAACACCTGCGGTGTTGCAAGCAGCCTGAAATTAAGAGCTCGCCTCTTGCGTCAAAATACGCTGTCGGTCAGCTGTCAATCAGCTTGTTGGCTATGTTGAAATACGTAAGCTTTGTTACAGGCGCGTAAACACACTGTCAAATATGTCAAACACAAAATACGCTGGAATGATCAATCTCGTTGGAAATATTTAAACAACCATGGTTCTTATGTCAAACAAAGGATGCAACATACTCTTTGTATTCAAATTGTGGTCACACCTCTAATAAAAAATTATAACCGCTGCAAAAAAAAACTTCTTGCTCAACAATCTATCAAACTTGCTCACTGACCTATCATTATGTGAATTACCAAAGAAAATTATGTTAATGGACCTAATAAAAGAACTAGATTGTTTGTGGGTAACAAACCCGAAAATAACTATATTCATCTTTTAAAGTATCTTTCTCGCTATAACTAACATAACAAATAAAAACAAACTATAAATTCCCTAACATAATAGTGAAAACAAAGTATAACAATTTGAATTATTTATATAAAGCTTAACAACAAAACAAACTATAACTTAAACTAGCATAAGAACAAAAACAAATAATAACGCCAGTGTCATTATAGTCAATCACATGAGCATCACCATGGCCCAAAACACCAACTTAGCTAGTTTTGGTTAATCAAGTGAATCACTCGGTTCAAGTGCTTAGTCTGGACCTATAACTACTACTCATGTATCTCTAGTCTTTCTTTTCTATAGGTGTTATATGATATGCTTACTAATAGTTTATATGTTGGAACAATTGGTAATACCTTCGAAACTTCTACCCTAGCTTATGGCTTTGACTCTATCCCAACAAACTATGTCTTTGCTTTTTCTATTGATGGTTCTTTAATGTTACTGATGGTTCTATTGATGCTATTGATGGTTTTAATGGGTATGTTACTAGGTATGTTGTTTTAGTCTATGTTATTGATGCTAGGTATTGAGCTACTTAAGCAATGGAATAAACGACTTATGCTACTAGTCTTTCTTAAACAATTAACTCTACATCTACCGGTGTTGGGTCTACTGCTTAGCAAATTGTTTCTATCTATACCTTTTTCCATGCTACTAGTGTTGGATAAGCAACTACATCTCAATCATTAAGCTTAAATATGGAATCACTTGTTAATCTTCTACTTCAATTGTTGGATCAACTAGTTCAACTACCAATGGGTCACCCACTCTACCCTAGATCTTGTTTGTTAATAGGAGGGAGTAATAAAGAGCCTCCAAATATATATGTTAGGCAGGGGAGGGTTCTTAGATCGATAGATAGCCCAAAAGGTTGAGTTTTTGTCAAATTGAAGGAAATAAGTCTACTAAAGGACCATCATCGGTGGCTCTTGACAATGTCATCTTTCTGATATGCCACCTGACCTAGATTCATACTAAAGAATTATTCCATGTCAACTTATTTGATTTTGGTGGGATTGATGAGACCTTCATATCCTCAAATCACAACTTTTCAATTCCTTTACTCTTCTAGATCTCGCCTAGCTTAATCCATTAGTATTGCAATGTTCCACTCCTTTGGGGGACACAATATGTTGTTTTTCCCTCTCTCATAGATTGAAATTCATTTGGACTTTACTCCTCTATCTTTATTTCTCCCATGGGTTTTTTTATTATATTATCTATGATCAAGAAGAGAAAGGAAGGTTACACATAGTTGATAACATCATTTTATTCCATTATGCTCAACTTGAATGCTTTAATCTTTCATTGGACATGTTTTCAAATAAGGAGTTCTATGAAAGAAAGATTTTCAAATCGATCAAGAAATGGATTCATTATGTAACTTCAAAAATAGTAAATAATTACTTTGTTAGGTACAATTTATGAATGTGAAGATATAGATGAACATGAACATAAAGATAGTTCAATAAATGCTTTAGAATCTCTCTTTTGAGTCAATTGCCTCCCATTTTTGGAGCTCAAGTATCTTAATTTTAGAAAGCTACCCACTAATTTCCATGGTTTCACATACCTTATAACCTTGTATCTATATGTTATTCATATGAATGATCACATAATTGATGAGCTAGTAGCAAAATCCCTTATTTTTAAAACATTGACAGTTGTTAGTTGTAGAGGGATAAGCAATTTGAAATTTTTTGGTAGTCAATATCAAGTATTTACATTGACATTTTATTTTCACTACTACAATATAGGGTTGTGGCATTTGAAAAGCTTCCTATTTTCTTATTTGATTTCAATGGCCTTGATATAAACACATACTCAATGACATGTATAGGAATACATACTTCATTTTTCTTGTGTTCACCCTCTTTGTCTTCACTGTGACCTTTGGATTTATCACCTCCCTTTTTATTGTCATCCCCTCCTCCCTTTTGTTTTTTTCCACCATCCTTGTTCTCCCCACCACCACACTTCTTCTTCTCCCCCATTCTTTCTCACTCCCATCCTTCTCATCCCATTCCTAATTATCTCCACCTTTCTTATGTGAGACAATCTCCATATAATTCATAAATACTTTCCAAGTTTGAATCTAGTAAATTATTTAGTTAACAACATTCAACATTAAAGGTAGCATACAAGAATAAAAAAATGTCGGTTTCTAAGTTGGTTCACTCTCATCAGTTATTCTAGTTGTTGAATGTGGTGATTGCAACCATTGTTGTTACTTCTAGAATGCGCCAAAACACTGACACCAGCAAGGACCTCAGAACAAACCCATCTCTATTACATGGACTAAACACCGTTAATTTATCTAAAGATTAGTTTATCCTCCCACTAGTTGAGTAAAGACTTATTTTCATCATTTAGAAATACTTTCAAAAAAAAAATCATGAACACTAGTAATGTTTTTAATTGGTGAGTTGATGAAGAACAAGATGTCATCATCATAGACAATATTATTTGATATAAATGGTAGCATTCACTTGAATATAGTTAAGACAAGACATCATCGAGAGGGTTTAAGCATCACAACTATATGTTAATAATTAAACACAAATGGAAATCTCCACCATGGTTGCAAGAATCAAGATTATTAGATTAAACAACAAAAATAAGTAGTAGTGATCGTGGATCACAACAATATTTACTTAGCAACAACTTGAATGATGGTTGTTAATTTTATTCTTTTCGTAATGTATTAGCTTGAAGTTTGAAGAGAAGAATATAACGAAACAATAGGGAATGGGACACTAATACAATCGTTTCATTCATGCAACTTTATGATTACAAAGTTGCTCTAATGCATGCTCAAAGCATTCTCCACCTCTGCTTGGATGATTTATGGGTTTCAAAACCTTTACATATTATCAAAGTACATGTCTAGGTTGATCAAGTCAAATTTCATTAGATGTGAGTATAATTTGCAAAAATTCCAATGTCGACTCTTTTCACTGATCACTAGATAGCTCCATGTGAGCTAGGTATTGCACAAAATACAAAAAATAATCAAGTTATATATTTTTACAATCCAATGGTTCTAACCTATAGTGATGATAAAAATATTTTCAATGAGCCCTCATTTGCTAAATTTTGAGTTCATATGTGTAGTGTATGAAGTGCGCAAGTTCGATGTCTCCCGAGGAGCTAATTTTCATAGTCATTACTTCATCAATCAAATTTTGTTATGAATCGGACCAAGAGAGAAAATTAGTTTTGGTAATAATGTAGGGTTGTTTGAGACCTTTCCAACAACGTATTATATACTTGGTTTTGACTGTCGACTATTGAAAATGAAATTTCACAAGATTAAGACTAGCTTCAGGGTAACAATTTGATGGTAGAGGTTTATAGTTTACAAAGTGATGTTGTAGGGCATTGGAACACAAGTTTAAGGTTTTCAAGTTGTAGCTTACCTCAATGCCTTTCCAAGGACATGTCATTTTCCCCATTATGAGATTGGATGACTTACATAGAACTATCACAAGTCTCTGAACCAGTTTCAAGGGTGTAGTTCGAGTAACTTAAATAGAAAGGTTTTTGGGTAGATGAATAAGTAGGCCAGTTACCATTTTGTCTATTATCAAATAAAGCAATATTCATTAAGATTTTGGACTTGTAAACACAAAATATAATTTCCACCTCTAGTGGACAAAATAGTAGCAATACAAAATTTATGATACTCATGAAACAAATGATAAAGGCATCCCAACCAATGTATAATGCAATGCTACATTTCCAAAATACTTTCATCTACAAGGGATACCCTTTGGAAAATTTAGGCTCTAACAACTTTATTAACTAGTATTGTTGGATGCTTGGACAAATAACTTAGTTAAAACATATTCCTTGCTAGACGAATGGAACTTTCATCCAAAATTTAGGCTCTAACATCTTTATTAACTAGTATTGTCGAATGCTTGGACAAATAACTTAGATAAAACATATTCCTTGCTAGACGAATGGAGCTTTCATAACCATGAAATAAAGTAGAGTAACACCAACTGACTAGATATCAACTTTGCAACCTTGGTGTAAAGATCTTAGATATAACACATGTAGGCATAGTTTTGACATCTTTTTTCACATTCATCATTGTATTATTGTCATGTTCACCAATGAGAAAGCCAAAAATCTCATATATCCTACAAACATTTCACATCATGGTTGATTTGCACTCCCTTCTGTCATTCTGTAATTTTTATTATCTTTACCATCACCTATAAAGCTAAAAAATTGTACATAAAATATTTATTTTGGAGGGTTTGTATTGTGGCCAATGCCCCCATGCATGTCCCACATTTCATGGAAGTGGTGTATGGGCCAAACTAAATTCTTCAAGTCCTTGAACCATGTCATTGGAAAGGTGACCCATCCCTAATATGTTAAACCTTGGAATTTGGATTCATTGGGCCAAATATTCTATTTGAGAGGGCCATCTTTTGACTTAGGGCCCCATACACGGTCCATGTGCCTTAATTTAACATTTAGGGTCTAAACCCTTTGTTTCTAGCACCAAAGCATGTATTGGGCTAGCAAACCCATCCTCGATGTGATAAACCTCAAAATTGAGCCCATATTCCATTGTTGGGTCAATATTACTTTAGTACTAGTGTCATGGTCTAGGAACTTATGCATGGGTCAGGTGCCCTAGAAATCTTGTATAGGGCCTAGGTCCCTATTTTTTTGGCTTGGACCATGTCTCGAAGATTATTCAAGCAGGTCATATTTCTCACTCACCAACTAGGAGGTCAAACTTAGTCTCATTATTTTTTTGACAAAGGGGAATATTTCAATGGTAAAGTGGTTGCTAAGATGTGTCGAGGATGATGCCCCTTGAAAGTCCATCCTCATGACCTATAAGATTCTACATTGTAGTTACATGGAAAAATTTGATGCCAATTCGAGCTTTTTTGTGGTATCATTGGTTCCCCTAAAAAGTTTAGGATCCAAAGCTCTTTTTTGGTCAAATGCATTCAGGGGCCCTATGTAACATGATAGTTGTCATGGAATTATGCAGGAAGCAAGGAAGTGTTAAGTCAACCTTTACTTGGTCAAAGAGTAATTAGGTTAATCTTGATTTAGTCATTAATGGATTTATTGCAGGTACTTTACAAGCCCATGGCATTGATGCAATGAAGCCTATTTAAAGGCTTGAATAACTCTATTGTAAAATGCCTCGAGTAGCTTGTTCTTTGGTTGGCTTAGCTAAAAGCAATAAAAAATATAAATTTTTTTGCTAGTTTTCCCTGTAAAGGGTTTTCACGGTAAAATCTCGTGTGCAAATCTTGTGCTTGCTTTGTGTTTATTGTATTTCTATGGCGATGATCAATTTTATATATGGTATTAGAGTTTGGTAGACCTAGACTCTCTAGCTAGGGTGGTATGATGTTGAGAACCATGGAGGTGTAGCATTACGATTTGTTATTGCTCGTGAAAAACATGTATTTGTTAAAGATAAAAATATGATGTGTGGCCATTGTAAAAATTTCAACAACATACTAAGCTTCAAGTGTGATAGGTTGTGTTAGCTCAAGAAGTCACCCTCAAACTGAAAATGAGGTGAGCCTTGAAACATTTGAACATGGGTGTGTAAATTTGTTTATATGTTGATGGGTTAACCAAAATAACAAGAGAGAAGAAGACAACAAATTGTCTACAAGATGATTTCATTGGGCATGGAGTCAAAGCAACCTAAAGATAAAAAGGCACTAAAGTTGCTTATCAGACGAAGTTGTGTAGGTAGACAAATAGGGAAGAAAACATAAAGCAAAAAGTCCATTAAACGAAAGATCCTTTCTGTCAAATGAACTAACCAAGATACTTGAATAATACAATGATAAATAGGCAAGCTACAACACAGTCTCTGATGCTCATAGATCTATAAATCAATGATAAGCTTTGATTCTCAAAATTGCATTTTATTCAAGTAAGAAGAAAAAACACATATGAACAAACTGATAAACTAACTCTCATAGATCCTCAATGGCAGAGATGCTTTCAGAACAATCATGCCCTCAGGCTTACATTCATGTAGCCACATAAATTTGCCTCCTAAATTTCTCTTAGGTCCTCCAGAAAACTCCTCTCGGACCCTTCAGAAACTGACCCCCCCCCCCATTTACATTAAAAACCTCTCACTTTTTATAATTACCATCCTCGTGATAAATAACCTCCAGCCCCTTTGCCACAATCTCAAATCAATATCTTCAAATCAACACAAATATCTGATTTGCTGCAGAAAACTAGGAATATTGGTACACTCAAGAAATAGTCTTCAAACCTGGAGTTGACTCAATATATCATATTGTCCACCTGTTCATAATTTAGAGGAATAAGAAGTGCTCTTCCAATCGTATTCTAATATTTTGGAACTGATTTTTGAAAGATCCTTTGTATGGAAATCTAGGACTAATCTTTTATTCCATCAAATCTGGAATTTATTGTTTATACTCTGCCTTAATAAGTGGATTTGATTTGATTGGATGCTGATATAAAGCCTTAGAAATTTAGATTTAATGCTCTCGAGTATCCAACTTGTTATCTTGTTGTCAAATGTTGCATGAAATACCCTGTCACCAATACATTTGTTGTCTTCATGCATTCGATCTAGAAGTAAATTTGGTTGTTGATCTTCTACCTGAGATTTGGATATCTATTGAATGTTGCCATTAGTTGCTGATCTTTTATATCCAATCAGAACCCAAACCTTAACCCCTGCTTCTCTTGTTTCTAGGACTCCATATTGCAATTAATATTCAACCCCTTTAACACTTGGATACTTGTTGTAATTTGAGCGATGTCATCAGCGGACATAAGTAACTATTTACAGAAGCTTGTGAAGCTAAATCTTCCCTTGAAAGAGAAAATAATTTTGAGAGATAATTGATTTATAACGCTCCCTTTTTCCATATCTATGGACAGACAAACCTTGCCGAGTATGATTAACCCGATCATTCCATCTTGCTAAAACACCAAGAGATAATTGTCGATTCAAAGGAGTGGCATCCATAGAATCTTCATTTGTGTGTAGCCTTGTACTTCTCTTTGTTGAAAGTTAGTTGTAAGGAGTTGGATTCGCAACAAAAATTGTCCTGGTTCATTTGCCAACTGGCCCTGAAGGCACTTGTAAAAATAGTTCAATCCATCCCCTATCTCCTATGCATGCTCTGGACACTAGAGCTATCTCCATCGATGCTTCTGCATGCTAGAATTCTTTGTGTTTTATATATGAATGGCTTGGAGACCAGTCATAATTCCTATATGGGATCCCTACAAAATCCATAGGCTGGAAAGATTTTCCTATACACACATGCTCTATTTTGCGTGCAACTCTTTTTAGAGAAAGTAATTAGCACTAAACATCAATCCAAGAATGATTTTTTTTTTGGCCGCTTCAAATTACAAAAATAATTTAGAATCCAAGGCTCTTATTGAAACCATTCTTTTTGCAAAGAAACTTCCATCCTCTATACCAACGTTCCAGACTCGAAATAACTTTGATGGTTGATACCCTATGTTGCATGGGGACCCGTCCCCCTCAAAAAAACTCGTGTACCCGCCGCTCCCGCGTTCCGAGGACTTGGGGACTCTTAGGAAACTTACCCAAATTGTTGGGGACTCCATTGGGGACTCGGGGACTTGCTTGTCTTCCCCAAGACGTTCCAGACAGATTTCAGGGATGTTCCAGACATATTTTGAGGATGTTCTAGGAAGATTTCAGGGATTTTTTGGGGCAGATTTTGGGGATATTCCGGGCATATATCTTCAGT
>SNQJ01S0007523.1:93723-110442 GCA_010110895.2 Picea sitchensis | reverse complement strand
CAACATTGTAATGATGTACTATTGAGCTTTCAAACAGAAATAAAGAAGCCTCCCCCACAGAGAAAAGGCCCGGAGACGTAGGCAAAGTTGTGCCGAACTCCGTTATCAACCTGCGTATTATGGTTTGTTGTTTTTCATTACATTTCAGATCTTCATATATGTAAATGGTTGTATAATTCCTTTTCTTTTCTCGTTCTTTCGTTAAGTTTCCCAATGGTCAATTAATTCATGCAAATTAAAAACTCAACCATAAGTCATTCGA
Source organism: Picea sitchensis (assembly GCA_010110895.2). Lineage (NCBI taxonomy): Eukaryota > Viridiplantae > Streptophyta > Pinopsida > Pinales > Pinaceae > Picea > Picea sitchensis. Next base: position 110,180 of record SNQJ01S0007523.1, on the reverse strand, counting down.
AAAATCCTGACGGATCAACTACAAAGGTTGATATTTGTGTTTATGTCCTATATTTTAAATTGCTATGACCCTCATTGTAGTGAAGTGCCTTGAGATTGGAGCCTAAAGCATATTTTAGACTCCATAAGTCTTTAAGGCAATGAGATGGACTACATAGCTTCCCGAGTTTCGATCTCATGGTGTACCTGCATTGAGATGGGTTAAAATATGTTAAGGCATTGGTTATGGAAATGTTGATAATATATCAAGGAGAGTTATTGCAAGGATAAAGAAGTACTTAATTAATAAGTACTTGGATTATTGTATTTGGAGTAAGGAGGGATGTGCATAATGAAGCACGAAAATGCTTCAAGCATCATATGCTCAAACATATAGTGATAGGATAAGTACTTGGTTGAGATGCACTTGGTTTGTGTAATCAAATTTGGAGCAAAAGGGATGCATTCGATGAATATGTTGATGTTTCATAGCATCATATGTTTGGACATTTTTTATTGAGTTGAAATTAATCACATATGCAAATGGGCATGTGGTTGTAAGACCTTGTTTAAGCATGTGTACCCCTAGTTTGTTGGATCACTAGTGTAAGGTCTAGATGTAAAGCTAGGTGACATAGTTAAGGGGGGCATGTTATATTTTTGGATACTTGATTATAAAATTTGGGGGGTTAGGTGTATACCCCAAGTCAAGTTTAAATGGGGGGATGTTAAGTTAACCTTGACTCAGTCAAAGAGTAATTAGGTTAATTTTGATTTGGTCATTAACAAATCTACCATAGGTACTTTATGAGCCCATAGTACCAAGTAACCCATGGTATTTAATGCGATGAAGTCTATTTAAAGATTTGAAGAACTCCACTATAAAATGCCTCAAGGGGTATATTCTTTAGCAACCTTGGCTAAATTCACCAAAGGTAATACAATATATATCTTTGGTTGTTGGATTCCTAGTATAGGGTTTCTAGGGTAAATTTCTTGTGTAAATTTTGTGCTTGATTTGTGTTTATTGTATATTTCTATCTATGCTTGGTTTTATAGAAGGGTGAGAGCTACCTTTTAGACATGTTTGGACATGGAAAGTCCAAGTACGTATTGACACAAGATTAAGACTAAAACAATTGTGTAAGAAGGCAGTTTTGGCTTAGAGGGGTCCATGGGATGTTGACAATTGTACTTGGTCAAAGCGAGAGGATCTTATGTCTTATGTGACCAGTCTAAATATACAAGAGAGAATAGGAATCCCTAACTTCAACAAGAAACTAAATCATTCACTCAAAATAATCAACATAAGAGATGTAGAGAGAAAACCCTTGTGGTAGGGTAACACCATATATTAATCCTTATGGAAGGATAACACTCCTTAGAGAATGCTTTATGCATTCACAATATTCTTCACCATCCTCCAATACATTGTTTACACTTCTTTATATGACACTCTCTATCTCCCAGGAACATTCTAGAGGTGGAACCTTCTAGCAAGCCTTCTCACCTTTATTGTGTTCACACTATTACATGGGCTTTATTTACTAGAAATGAACTTCATACATAACAATACATAACTACCTAATTATTATTCCCCTTAGGTACCTCCCTAGGTACCCCATATTACCTCCCTAGGTATACTACATTCCATCTCCCTTCACATGTTTTGTCCTGAAAACATGGGAATAAATGTAGCTAAGTGGTACCAAATACAAGCATCCAACCATCCTAATGGAATATGAACACGATGTCCAACTGTTGCCTTGCCACTTTGATCTTGATTCTAGTCGCTCCTTTGGTGCCATGGAGTTGTTTCTCTACTTTGATATTGTCTTACAATGTTGAGGGTCCTGCATGTACCTCTTGATTGGTGTCCATTCAGTTGCCACATTCCTCCATAATAAGTGTGTTGATGCTCATTCCCCTGCCTCGATGACCATTGTTTCTCTATGTGGTGTGGATGGCAATATACATCAACCTTAGCTCTTGTTTTTTTTGGCTTGGAATCTTCAACCTATGTTTTTTGGGAGACATTTAGCTCCTTAGCTTCTTCTACATGTTTATGCCCTTCATGTTGATTTTCTTTAAGTTCTTCTATAGACTCAACTTCTTATTCAACTTCAGTCTCTGCAAGAACTTCTTTAGTTGCTCTCGTGGGCACTTCTTGCTCACTAAGAGATATATCATGTAGTGTAATTTTCTTTTTTCTTGTATCAAAGTTTCACAAACTTCTTTTCCACATTAATATTTACTGCACCAATTGATTTCATCCAAGGATATTCAAGAATAACATCCACATCATTTGTATTCACAACATAAAAATCTGAATGCAACATATATTTGTCCATTGTAATATTCAAATCTTAAAAAAATTGAATAGTTTCACCTTCAACTTGTGTGCTTTGAATATTCTTTGGAGGTACTTGCAACTTTTTAGCCAAATTAACATTGATACAATTATGCATGCAACTAAGGTTAATAGAAACACTAATCTTCTCTTATTGAATGCATCCACAAACCTATAATACAGAGTTGCCACATGAAAATAAATCCCTGGTGCTTTTTTTATCCTTACTTTTGGAATGAGACCATTGTCTAAAAGTAAATTTCCAAATGCTTCATTGGAAGGTACCATCATCTCTTCATAGTCAAATGATTGCCACCATATGAGAGCATTGTCTTTGTGTAATGTACCCAAGTACCGCTGTTACAAAATTCTTACTACTGTGGTAATATCTAAGTGTTTCCTGAGTGTTGACTTTTGTCAAACACTTAGGCTGTAAATGTCCTTTCACCGCTATAACTCCCAATTATTGTTGTGGTATTTTAATTGATTTTGTGGTGTTATGGGTTGATTATACATGGTTTAATTGTGCCAAAAAAGCCTCACTTTAACACATCAAAGTATGGGACAAAAAGCATAGAAACCGACAATGCATAACTGATTTAGTTGAGAAAACACAACATAGATTTATGTATCTATTACCAACATATAACTAAACAATGATACCAACAATAACTCTCATGATTTGTTTGATATGCTTAAATCTGATAGCACCTTATTACTTGCAAATAAAAGGAGGAATACATATACTGTAATAACACTTTTTTGTGCAATAACTCTCTTAGAGGTATTCTTCTGTGTATATATTATATTTCACTGAAAATCCAAACCTATGGGTAGTAAAACCAACCCAACAAGTTATATATATTCACCCAATAGTTAGATTCAATCCCAACAAGAGAAATAAATTATCAAGAATCCAAAATTCATCCCCATTGAAGAAACTCAGCCTAGGCCACTACCAAACTCGCCCAACGTAAGAAATTTGTCCTCCCTCTACTAGAAATCGCCCCCACAACCAAGGGAAACTTGACCGTTGCAGCAAATAAGTCTCATCTTCCAAGGTGCACCCTCCAGAGTTAAAATCAACCCCTTTTCTCAAAGGAAACACAATCACAACAACTGCATTTTGTTCCCCAATAAGAACTCGCCCTCCAAGAAGATAAACTCAACCACACATTATGAAGAGAAAACATTGTCACAACAAATAACACAACTGACATTGAAGCACAATGAAGAGATTAGAGTGATCTCTTCCCACAAAATGACTAGCTAGGGTGTATCGTTGCAACACCGAAACTAATCCTAGGGTTTGTCACCAAAACCCTCAAAACCCCAAGCTCTAAGAGCTCTCAAAGCCAAGAGGTCGAATACAAAACAATCAATCATCATAATGCCAGAATAAGAGCCCCTATCTCTCTTTTATACTCCCCTTTCACCTCCCCCCCCCCTCAAGTGACTTTTAATTCCTCTTTAATATTTTCGCATAAAATCACTTTATTAATTTAATGAAGCTTTTTACTCCAAAAAGTGATTAATTCGCCTTTATGACTTCTCCGGCCAATTAAAGTCAATTTTCAACATCCCATCCTGTAGATATTTTTTCCCCGGTTCCAACGAGCTATTACACTAAGATATTTCTCCAAGAAACGAACTCTAGATAATACCTTTAGTGCAATTAATTAAAATATGCCCAATAATAATCCCATTTTACGAAAATCGTCGGAATGCAACAAAACCAAGAACAAGTTGTGCATAAATGATTATGATGATGAATAATGGGAAATAAACTAAGTTGGGCCCCATACAACTCCCCGAACCTTCTAGGCTCATTGATGACCTAGTCTCAACCATATGATTGGTTGATTCAAGCCTCCTGTAGTAACTCTAACTGCACAATTAGGGAATCCAAAAATGAGGACATGACATTTTGAAACCATAGTGTAGATGGGATTTCCACTTCTCTATCCATAGCGACTTGAAAATCTGCATATATTCTTCAATACTAGGGTCATCATCTTTTCCAGAAAAAAACATCTTGCTTGAAATAAATCTTCAACAAAAAACTAGGGTTTATAAAATGACTTACTTTGCAAATCGCGTGGTCGTTTATGGAAAAAACTTGAAAATTTGTTGATTTTAAAATGTCGATAACTTCACTTCATGGACTCCATTTTGGATGGTTTTATTTTTTGTTTTTTATTTTTTTTAGGTATTTTTACAATAGGAACTCAAAAACCCAATTGGTTTCTACATTTTTTTCTCATAAAGTTTCAAAATTTAATCTAAAGTGCACCGCACCCTTTTTACCCTTGAAAAAATCTACACAAATTCTTCTTTCTTTGGCCGAAGAAAGAGCTTGCATACCAAATGTTATGTGACTCCAATTTGAAAATATAAGAGAGAATATAAATCCCTATCTTCAACAAGAAACTAAATTATTCACTCAAAATAATCAACACAAGAGATGTAGAGAGAAAACCCTTGTGGTAGGGTAACACCATATATTAATCCTTATGGAAGGATAACACTTCTCGAGCAATGTTTGATACATTCACAATATTCTTCACCATGTTCCAATATATTGCTTACACTTCTTTATATAACACTCTCTATCTCCTGGGAACATTCTAGAGAAGAAACATTCTAGTAGGTGGAACCTTCTAGTAAGCCTTCTCACCTTTATTATGTTCACACTATTGCATGAGCCTTATTTACTAGAAATAACCTTCATACATAATAATACATAACTATCTAATAATTATTATTCCCCTTGGGTACCTCCCTAGGTACCCCATATTACCTCCGAAGGTATACTACATTATGTGCACTAGGGTTGTCTTAACCTTAGACAAAGTACTTATGAGGGAACTACATTCACTCATGCATGTAGAGGCGCCATCTAAAATGGATGGTATTTTGTGATGGCCTATTTGGAGAGACTGACAATGTTTTTTTTTAATAAGGAAAGTTTCACGGGGAAACTAAAGGGATGCTTCCCCACATTCGTGGATGGCATCCCAGATAAACTCATCAACATAGACTAGTGTTCCTTATCCAAGTGGATTTGAATTAGGCACTTGGTGGCACAAAACTAGCCAAATGCCCATCAACATTGGTGGCAACGGATTGAGCTAACCTCTTAGACTTAATTGACAACAATTTTATAGTAAAATGATTTTTGAATTTAATAACATGAAGCTTTATGAACTAATGTACAAACACACCCATTCATTGCAGTTTTGAACAAAAGACAAAAACAACTTAAATAATGAATTTTGGTGGATTACCTACTTAATTAGTGTTTGGTGTTACCAAATATCTTATAAACTTAAAGGTTTTGTATAGCCAAGGTTATACAAAGCCTTGCATACCTAGTACATTACTCATTAAACAAATAATGAGTGCCCACATTGCAGGACATTAGAGATAGTGAAACAAATTATCTGGGAGTGCACATTTGTCAATTAGTTTAATTATTGATTGAAGACAATTTGTTCATAATGGGTAAGAATGTATGTTCAAATCTAGAAGGGGTCAGGGTATGTATACCTTTGTAAACTAAGTAGTCAAATCATTACACATAAGGAGTCCCCTGTCCCATAAATAAAAAGAATTGCATACATCATTTTGACTTCTCGCTATGCAGTGACCTTAAATTAAATTATTACTATTTATTATTAGTAACCTTCGACATTACATTTAATTTATAAGAAAATTCATTTACAATATATTTTGGAAGGTTTAGTAGGATTTGGAGAGTCATGTGGGACGTTGCCTCTTGATGAGTTCTCTACATTGCCCCACCGAGGAATCTCTATACTACCCTATAAATGTCATAGATTCTAATCCAGAAGGGGTTAGGGTATGTACACCTCTATAAACTTAGTCAAATAATTAGAAGCAAGGAGTCCCTTGTCCCATAAATAACAAAATTCCATATATCAACTTGACTTCTTGCTATGCAATGACCTTAAATTAAATTATTATTATTTATTATTAGTAACCTTCAACATTGCATTTGATCTATGATAAAATTCATTTACAATATATTTTGGAAGGTTTAGTAGGTTTAGTAGGTTTTGTAGAGCCATGTGGGATATTGCCTCTTAACGAGTTCTCTACACCGCCTCACTGAGGAATCTCTTCTAATCATTATGGTGCTTTTAAAGGAGCACACATATAGGAAGGGCTCATGCATCTGCAATAAGAACCGAGAAACAAATTGATCATGCTTTCGAACCTATGCTCTCCATGTCTCCTCTTATAGAAACAAAAGATAAACTAGATAATAGAGAAATCCATTCAATTTCATTGCATCCATCTCCAATATCAATGGGATAGGAGTATTTGAAAATGCCATAGGCTAAAGATCTTACTAAATGAAGATTTTTTCCGGGAATATTTACTCGAAATCCAACGAGAAATTGTTGGATTCGTAGATTTAAGTGATTATTTCTGTAAAATCCAAGTGCCCTCGGAGTTTTTTAGCATGCTGAATCCATTTCTACATTCAGAAATGAATTTTGAATAACAAAAAATAGTGATTCGTATAAATTTATATCGTTAGATTCCGACGGAAAAAACCATTTCGTAGAACAATGAGCCAACGCCTTTGAAAATAGTCTCTTTCCACATGGCTCGGCTGGATAAAAGTTAGGGCCAAGGGATATTAGATATATGTTGATGAAAGATACTCACGATGATCCTCCTAGGCTCAATCCGAACTTGATGCAACTTTGGTTATTGTCACGTTTTTCAATTTATAGACGTGTGATTTAGCATAATACCTACTCCAAGGAACAAACCCTAACCCGCAAAAGCCTCCGAATGCCCGATACGACCCGACCCCTTTATTAAACCCTAACTGCTTGTACAAACCCTAGTCCACCCCAACATGTATAAATACAGGTCCTGTAACGTCATTTTACTTCGCAACCAGAGTGGATAGTAGCTCTCTTATTACTAGCTGTTTGCTCGGCCAAGATTTGCAGGAGGTGAGTTATGGCCTGTGGTTTTATGTTTATGGTTTTTTAATTATTTTGGCTTCTGGCTGGTGATGATAAAATATTCTTAGCGGATTTCTCTGAGGCAATGCATTCGATTGCCAGAGATGTGTCGTTTGTTACACACCCTGAAGCCAATTTTCATTATTATTTGAGATCTGAAAATCTTTCTGTTTGCAACGCTGTGATGAGGTTACCTAATGTTGTTTGGCAGTGGCGGCTTTGCTGCCGTGAGCCTTAAACAAAAACGACTTCTTCTTTCACTGAGCGTTGCTTTCCTTTTCTGTATTTGGATTTAGATTTTGTCTGTAACCTGCGAACTTTTGTTTAATCTTTTTATTCTCATTTTTTTTGTAAATTTTTCAAAATTTATGCCAAACGTGATTACTAGTTTCTGCTCATCGTTCTCTATTCTGGTTTGGATGAAGGTCATTCAATTGCATGAACATTGTAAGCCGACTGCAGAATGCGGGTATTTTAAGATCTGTGTCACTATATAGCCTAAGGTAGCTTAGCAGTTTCATCAATGTTATTGTTTTTCATGGGCATTGGTGGCTAGTTCATATCCCTTGGGTGAGCACTCTCGTCGAAGTCTTACCTCAAGAATTTCAAGTAGTATCTCTGGAAAGTTTTTATTATTTTGTCTATTTGACATGTGGCTTTGTACCAACGCTGACTGGTCTAAGCCTTGGCTCAAGCAGAATCTCTCTGAAAAGGTTTTTGTTTCATCTATTTATGGCATAAGTGGTCTTGCGCTCAAGTTGACCTTGCATTTACCTTAGATGTCATCATCCAATGTAATTAGTTTTTAGGTTTGGATCTCGGTTTGGATATGAGTACCGGAATTGCTTTGATAATAACTTAAAAGCAATTTAGTGACCTGACTGTCACGAAGGTTCTGATACAGAATTGGACATTGTCGTCTGTGGTATGTCCTTGACCTTGACCTAGTGGACTTGGTTGGCTTGCTGGGGTGATCCAATATAATTAATTTTTAGGTTTGTATCTCGGGTTGAATATGAGTACTGGAATTGCTCTGAGAATAACTATTCTACCTGGTAGCCGTTGGTATTGTTAAAAGCAATTTAGTGACCTGACTGTCACGAAGGTTCTGGACATTGTCGTCTGGGGTATGGCCTTGACCTAGTGGACTAGTTTGGCTTGTTGGGATATCCATAGTTTTACTCTATTTGATCTCAAAGAGCTTTAGAAAGTAATTAGATATTTGGAGACTTGTGGGAAAACAAACGTTTTACAGGATTTGAATTCAACTTCTTCTATAGAATGTTTTAGGTCACCCTTCCCAGCTTTTCTCACAGTCCGTGGGCTGGCATACATATTGAGAGATCACTCTTTACACCTTTTAAATGTAGTTCTTTGCCCTAGTATAGTCTTGTTTCTTGGGATTTTATTCATCTTAATTTCTAACTTGTCTATCTTGTTTATCAGCGTAGTACCTCGTATCAGCTTAGTCTTATGGTTACTATTCTTCTTTGAATTGTTTTGGATTTTCCTTGTCCTCAATGTAATCCAATTATATTCTTTGCACAGAACGTTGGAATCTTTTATGAATGACCAATAATCATACTGGCCTCGACTTTGTATAACAAGTGCAATTAAGATAGCTGGCTATTCGATGGCTTTCAGATTCTGCAATTTACTTGCAGCCATTGATAATTCGGAAAGCATAAGAACAGTATTGGAACGGGGTTCACAATGGATTCTAAATGAACATGCGAGTATCTGCCCACATCATCTGGCAACAATCCATAATGAAGAGCATCATTAATAATCTAAATCCTCGGTCTATAATAAAATATGGATAGTCTCAGACCAATGTCGTTTGTCTTAAGACGTCAAGATACGTTATATTGGCCTCGATTCCGTATAAAGTATTCAATTAAGATCGCTGATAACTGAATGATGACTTTCAGATTTTGCAGTTTACTTGCAGCCATTGATGCTTTGGCAATCTCAAGAACCGGTTAGAGCAGTATTGGAAAGGAGTTCAGTGGGCGAACATCTGCCCACATCATCTGCCAACATTCCACAATGAAGAGCATCATTTAATAATTTAAACCAACAATCTATAATAAAAACATGGTTAGTCACAGACCAAGGTTCAGTGGGCGAACATCTGCCCACATCATCTGCTAACATTCCACAATGAAGAGCATCATTAATAATTTAAACCAACAATCTATAATAAAAACATGGTTAGTCACAGACCAAGGTTATTTGTCTTGAGACGCCAAGATACAACAGCTCAATTTTCAGTTGGCATCATGTACCATTTTCCAATGAGACAAGGATAATATTTCATATAGAGCTAAAGCAGAAAGCATGCGAGGATGGGGTAATTGAAGCCTCTCATTCGCAGAGAAATGAACTAAGATGGGTCATTGAAGCCCCACATTCTCTAGTGCAGTCATGGCTAGCCAATATTCAGAAGATCAATATCTCTAGGGGCTTTTAAATGTTTTCATGACTTTTGGCAATGTATTATTCTTTTGAATATCTATTCAAGACCCATGATCATTTTTAAATGTTTTCATGACTTTTGGCAATATATTATTCTTTTGAATATCCATTCAAGACCCATGATCATAGATTGATGGGTCATCTCTAGTCTTCATACGAAACTCAAGGCTTGAGATAGGGAAATTGTTTTAGAATGGTAGTTGGCTCCCTAGTGGTATCTTTTGGTTGCATATATTTCCATTGAAATACAACTTCATTGTTGGTGCATTTTGTGGTTGCAACCAAATGAATCCTTCTTCATCCAACTCGGGGAGATTAGTTTGAGTCTGGCTCTTAGTTCCAATCACTTTTTTTAAGCAAGAGACATGAAAAACAAGATGGAGCTTAGAGTGACTCGAAAGAGCCAATTGGTAGGCCCTAGTTCTCCACTTGCTTGAAAATTGTATAAGGACCATAAAACTTAGGGGCGAGTTTCTGACAATGTTCATCTTTGATTGAAGTTTGTTTATAAGGTTGTAGATAAAGAAATACCTAGTCCCTTTCAACATATTGATGTTTTGAGCGATGTGATTTTGTGCCATGGCCAAAATTTCTTTGAGGGTATAGAGAATGATGACATGAACTATAAGAGTGTTGTTGACCTCTTGAACTTGGTAAACATTTGGCATGTATGAGATAACCGATGGTGGTTTTTGCTTGTAGATTGCTTCAAAGGGAGTTGTGCAAGTGGGAGTTGTTGATGTTTGGACAACAATGAGAAGACATTTTTCCATATATAATAGATATATATATGACATGATATTTATAAAGTATAAATATATATAATAAATAAGTAGTTATTTATTATTCAAGGGAAACATTTTTTCATGGATGGTCACCATATGTTCTCTATATATGGGATGGAGTCTACATTAGATGAATGTGAAGATCGTGTTTCTAAATAAAGTGATTGAAGAAGAAGTGTACATAGAGCAACCTCAAGGCTTTGAGGTTCATTCTAGGGAGTCTCATGTTTGGAGATTGAAAAGTCTTTGTATGGTCTCAAACAAGCTCCAAGATCTTGGTATGCACGGATCAACAATTACTTAACAAGACTTGGTTTTTCCAAGAGATATGCTGATCCAAACCTATACTACAAAGTTGTGAATGATGCACTCGTGATTATGATTTTATATATTGATGACTTATTTCTGACAGATGCAAAGCCTCTCATCATTCAATGTAAGAGGGAGTTAGCTTTAGAATTTGATATGAAGGATTTTGGCCTCATGCATTATTACTTGGGATTGAGGTATGTCAAAAACCTGGTGAAATCTTTTGATAGGAAGGATCTTGGCCTCATGCATTATTACTTGGGATTGAGGTATGGAAAAAACCTGGTGAAATCTTCTTAGGTCAAGGGAACTATGTAGTAAAGATCTTTTAGAAGTTTGGGATGATGGATTGCAAATCCATGGCTACAACCATGGTGACTAATTTGAATAAGTTAAGAGACCTAGACTCTGAATTGGTTGATCTGTCCATGTATAGACAGTTGATTGGCTCATTGATGTATTTGGTGAATACCAGGCTAGACATATGCTTTGCTATAAACACATTTAGTTAGTTCCAGGTGGAGCCTAGTCATGAACATTGGATAGTTGCAAAACATATATTGAGATACTTACGTGGTTTGAGATATGTCTTAAACAGTTATGTACAACTACATGGATATATACAAAATCTGATTGGGCAAGGAATGTGGATGACAAAGATTACCTTGGGTATGTGCTTCAGTTTTGGCTCAACCATGATATCTTGGATTAACAGGAAACATAAGTCTGTGGCACTTAGCACTGCAGAGGAAGAGTACATTGCAGCATGTGATGCTTGTATGGAAGCAATATGGCTCTGTAAGTTGATTTTTGGACTATTTGATCATGTGTCGGACTTGATCCTAATACTTTGTGATAGTCAAAGCTGTGTTAAAATTTCAGAGAACCTCATGTTCCATGACAGGCCAAAATACAATGAGATCAAGTATTTTTACATGCGCGATCGAGTCTAGAAGGGAGAAGTAAAACTCTAGTACATCTCCATCGATGAGCAGATAGCGGATATTTTGACGAAGCCCTTGTCTAAATGGAAGTTTGTATACTTCAGGGACAAGTTGGTACTTGTGGATATTTCTTCCTTGGTTGAGAGAGAGTGTTGATCTGTATCATGCTAGTACAACTTAGATATGATGTTTTTGCGTCATGCTAATACAACTTATAAATGATGCATTAGCATTATGCTAGTACAACTTAGAGATGATGCAGTTGCATGACTCACATCACGCTAGTACAACTTATATATGATGTAGTAGCATCATGCTAGTACAACTTAGAGATGATGTAGAGACACTGATCTACATCATGTTAGTACAACTTAGATATGATGCAGAAGCATCATGTTATTACAACTTAGAGATGATGTAGATGATACTCCACATCATGCTAGTACAACTTAGATATGATGCATTCACATCATGCTAGTACGACTTAAAGATTATATAGTGGATGATATGGCTTGATGTGCACCATGCCAGATGAATTATGGCTTAGATATGATGCAGTTGATGATTTGTCATGATATATTTGATGTAATTTTTCATTAGATAAAATTAGTCAACTTGAATACATTTAGTTGGTTGTTATGAATACCTCCTTAGTTAAAAGGGAGTATTGAATTTTTGTAACTATGGTCGGTCTTCATAATGTATATATTCGAAAAAGAATATTCTAGAAAAGAATGTGTATTTGTAAAATTCGATCATACCTATGGCACAGATGGAAACATGATCAAGAAGAATGGCCCTTGTAGTCACGTGACACTTTGTTGAGTGTGTGACAACTGCGGGACACATGCGTAGTCGTGAAACTATGGCAGAGACTGTGTTTTTGAACAGTCGCTGTGTCTTACTACGGTGGTTGAGACTGTGTGTATCTAGACAATACTTGTGTACTACTACAATGGTTGTGTACCATTGGCAGTGACTGTGTGTCACTGGACAATAATTGTGTGCTACTACAGTGCTTGTGTACCACTAGCAGACACTGTGTGTCTATGAAAAGTAGTTGTGTACTACTACAGTGGTTGTGTACCACTAGTAGTGATTGTGTGTCACTAGACAGTATTTGTGTGCTACTACGGTGGTTGGGTACTACTTGTAGAGATTGTGTGTCTATGGACAGTAGTTGTGTGCTACTACAGCGGTTGTGTACCATTGGTAGTGATTGTGTGTCACTAGACAGTAGTTATGTGCTACTAGCAGTGGTTGTGTATCACTAGACAATAGTTGTGTACTACTATGGATCAACACAGTCGTGTTCTATTGGATGGCATTGTAGTAGTTGTGTGCTACTAGCTGATTGCCATGGAGACTACCATATCGTTTGGAAGTAGTTGTGTGCTACTGCTTGATCACAGAGACTGTGACAGATGATTTGAGCTATCGATGGTATGGTAGTAGCTATGTGTTACTAGTTGATTGTAGAGTAGTTAGTGGACTTGTTAGCGTCAGAAGTCACTCCTGGATTGTTTGCAGGAGCAGAGCCCAACGCCCATCAATTTTATGTCACGATTTGTTTAATGGGGTGATCGAATGGGTAAAGACTTAAGAAGATATAGCTTTAACTCAGGAAACCGGGCTTGGTATGTAGAAAGCAAGGGAGGTCTTGATCCAACTTCCGTCAGTAGATGATTAAAGGGTGGTAAATGGGAGACTTGTGAGAAGGGTGAGCAAGACTGCCTTGGGCGACAGGCCTTCGGAAGCTTGAGGATGAAAAACTCAGAAGCCAAGATTCTCTTGGTCCAGAGCTTCAAGGAGCTGAGGGGGACTCGATTGAATCCTCCAATTCCAAGTCGTTCAGCGCTAAGAAAATCACAGGGACCGATTAGAAACAATGCAACTGTTACAGTGATCCAACCTACATCATCCTATAACAGCTACAACTCGACTGGATCCTCCAATTCCGAGCTGTTCTAACACAGTAAACAAATAGATGGAAAAGAGACTGACATCCATAAAGTAAGAAGTCTCAAATGTCTTATACATTCACCAGAGCGACCAACGCTTCAACAAAACTTTACCATCGGGAGCCTTGCTCAACCATCGATAGATTACAAAATACAAACACTGAGTTTATATACTCAGAAAAAACCGCCTAACATTGGCGTGCTCAGTCATCCAAGGCTTGGTGTCCCTTCAGCCAAATTCAGACGGGTATTCTTTGTCAGACGTCACCTTAACTGCGCGTGGCTCCTGTAAGGGGAGTAGTTGAGCCATTAAGTGTCGAGCTAGCGTGTGCAGACCTCCTCCGGCTAGTCGAGGACTCGGTATGGCTTCTTTGGAAAAAATGGTACACAGGACCCTCTCGAGCAGACCGCTTGCCAGACCCTCCATACCTCACACTTAATGAATGAGGAGAGGTTTCAACCACCCCTTCTCGCCTTCATTTACTCCAAGCAAAAACCAGGACTGAGGTCGGATCATATGGCACCTGGAGATCGTGATGATCCTTTCGGTGACTGGACTTGACAGCCTTGGCCTCTTTTGCACAGCTCTTTCTATTTTCCCATGTAACGACGAGTTGTGACCCTGCGTTTATTCTCAAAGGCGCTTTCGGCGTTCGCGAATAGGAAGGGGTTGATCCTTACTTCTTAAAATCGCGATGAGCGAAACGTCGAAATGGCTTGAGTTGGCGCCATGCGTCCCCTTAGATCTGACGGTCCTGCACTCACTTGGTGATGTTGTGGGCCCGGGTCCTGGACACTCCTAGCACCTCGTGCATCGGGAATATGACGGAACTGCTCCTTGCGCCTCGAAATCGCGATGGGCGAAACGGCGAGGAACCTAATCGCGCGCCAGGTGCCTCTTGTGGATAGATGGCCGAGATTACTCCGTGATACTGCGGGCCCGACTTTGAGCGCTTTCGGAGCTTCGAGGTTCGAGGTTTCGAGGTGTAGAATGACATGGAACTCTCACCCTTCGAACTCCCGAATGCCGAAACGCCGACGTGGCTAGATCTCGCGCCATGCGTCATTTGGGATGGACGGCTGGCATCCGCTCCTGCACATAATATGGGCGCTATCCATTGCGATAATCTCGGCGCAACTCTTCTAACCGCGATTTTCTGCCATCCGTCGATCTGCTCTTATGGATGAATCTGGACCGTCGATAATATAATTTTGCCCGCTTACTCGCTTGGAAGTTTGAAACGAGATTTTTCCGTGCTGCGCTCGGGCACTTCTCATGCAACTTGCAGACTTGAATACTCTTGTGCCCCGGACAAGAAATGTTACTAACATTAGGCTCCATGGGGGATAGAGTCGTCTCTGTGATGCTTTAAGGACTCATTTTGCAGCTCCAGTGCCTTCCTATTGGGCTATGGGGTCACTTATTTACAACTTAAAGACGAAAAGAAAAAACAATATTTACAACCGCGAAAGAGCCATGTGCGACTCAAGACAAAAATCTTTTTAGGAAATGCCCATTTACAAGGCCATTGAAAACTTCTTGATCCTTTAAATCCCGTACCCTGTAGGTGTTATTCGAGAATACTTCGGATACTTTGAAAGGCCCGATCCACAGGGCTTCGAATTTTCTGTGCTTGCTTTTCTCTTGTTTAGGAGCATCCCATTTCAGTACCAGGTCTCCTATCCGAAACTCTTCCTTCTTGGCCTTCTTATCAAAAGCCTGTTTGATCCTTTGTTGATGGTCCTGAATTTTGTCCATTACCTGCTCCCTGGCCTGCTAGACCTCCACTCACTGATGAATCCTTATGATCATGTCATCAAGCTCCTCCTGATGATCCTGGAGGAATTTTGCTACAGGAATGGCTAGATGAGAAGGAAAAACAACCTTTGCTCCATAGACTAATTGGAAAGGAGAGACGCCTATAGATCTCTTCGTGGTCACTCGATCGGCCCATAGAGCAAATTTCAATCTTGAATGCCAGGCTTTCTTGTTGTCTTCCAACAACCTTTTGATGATCCTTATCAGGCTTTTGTTGGAGGATTCTGCTAAACCGTTACCCTGGGGATAATATGGGGTGGAGTGAATCAGTTTGATCCCGAATTGCTCACAGAACTTGGCTAGCGGCTCAGCCCTGAAAGCGGTTGCGTTATCAGTGACAATCTTACTTGGGCAGTCGAATCTTGTGATGAGGTCCTCCAGGAATCCAATGATTACCTTGTGTGAAGCATTCCTGGTGGGGATAGCTTCAATCCACTTGGTAAAGAAATCTGTAGCAATCAGGATCCATCTGTGTTGCCCACTGGAAGCGGGGTGAATTTTTCCAATGAAATCCAGGCCCCATTGCTGGAAAGGTCCTGCCCCATTGCTGGAAAGGTCCTGAAACAACCACCGGATTTAACGACAACGGCTTGAGCTGTTGTTTTCCTGCAAATCTTTGACATTTGGTGCAAGCTCAAACCCTTCTGCAGACGTCCGTGAATACGGTGGGCCAGTGGTATCCAGCCCTGAGGATTTTGTAGGCTGTGGTTTTCCAGAAATGATGCCCTCCGCACAGGCTGTCGTGAAATTCAACCATGATCCTGTCAGCCTCTTGCGGATCTACACATTTCAAAAGCAACCCCAGGGGGTCTTTCCAATACAAAACC
>SNQJ01S0007523.1:61808-93673 GCA_010110895.2 Picea sitchensis | reverse complement strand
CCAGGCCCCATTGCTGGAAAGGTCCTGCCCCATTGCTGGAAAGGTCCTGAAACAACCACCGGATTTAACGACAACGGCTTGAGCTGTTGTTTTCCTGCAAATCTTTGACATTTGGTGCAAGCTCAAACCCTTCTGCAGACGTCTGTGAATACGGTGGGCCAGTGGTATCCAACCCTGAGGATTTTGTAGGCTGTGGTTTTCCAGAAATGATGCCCTCCGCACAGGCTGTCGTGAAATTCAACCATGATCCTGTCAGCCTCTTGCGGATCTACACATTTCAAAAGCAACCCCAGGGGGTCTTTCCAATACAAAACCTGATCGACAAGGCAATATCTGACTGCTTTGAGCTTCAGAGCCTTTGCCTTGTTTCTTTGCAGGCCGTCTGGAGGCCGCAACTCTTGCATAAAATATATGACATCTTTATACCAGGGACATCGAGCCAATGGGGGCTCCCTTTGAGGGTCTATTTCAGACAGCCGACCTTGCTGAATTCCTGAGCATTCATTGATGAAACTTATTCCCAAAGCTTGGCAATTGGCTTCAGCCAACAGCTTGGCTAAACCCTGACCTTTGATCAATTTGGTAGGCTTTATTTCCAGGTCAAATTCTAGAATCCTGGCTATCCACTTACTCATTCTCCCGTCTATGTCAGGCTGAATAAGAATGTCTTTAATAGCAGCTGAGGGGACATAAGCGATGATTTTTGATAGCAGGATATAGATTCTAAATGCCTCGAGAGCCTTTACCAGGGCATAGGCCTGCTTCTCCATAGTGTCATACCTGATTTCGACATCTCTCAATGCTCGACTGAAATAGGCAATACGCTGCTCTAGCCCAACCTTGTTTGTTTGTAATAAAACAACGGCCACCGTGTCAGGCGAAGCAAAGGAGAAAATAACGAAATCCTTCGAGTAGTCGGGACTGATAAGCACAGGGGCTTCAGTCAGGGCCTTCTTTATTTGCTCAAAGGAATGTCGCGATTCAGAAGTCCACCTTACTTCATTTCCTTTCCTTAACATGGCTGTTATAAGTTTTACCTCCTCAACAAAGTTAGGCACAAACCTCCTCAGAAAATTAATCTTACCAAGGAAAGATTGGACCTCCTTCTTGGACCTCGGGATTGATAAGACTTGTATTGCCTTAACTCTGCTAGGATCGATCCTGACTCCTTCCACTGATACTATGTGGCCTAGTAATTTTCCCTCTTGCATAGCGAACAACGATTTCTTGGGGTTTAATGAAATGCCAAAACTCCTGCATCTTAGGAAAACCTTCCTCAGATGACAATAGTGTTCTTTATCAGACTTTGAAAATACTGTGATGTCATCCAGATAGACAACCACAAATTTATCCTTTTCCCCAATGAAAGCTATGTCCATGGCACGTTGAAACGTTGCCCCTGCATTCATCAGTCCAAAAGGCATCTTGGCATACATGAATGTGCCCCATGGAGTGGTAAATGTCGTCTTTTCCCTGTCCTCAGGCAGAACAGAGACTTGATTGTAGCCAGAGAAACCGTCGATCATGGACATCCTGGATGCTCCTGTTACCCTCTGCAGTATATGTTCCATCTTTGGTAAGGGGTAGTTATCATTTCGTGAGCTCCTGTTCAGGTTTCTGAAGTCTACACAGAGTCTGATTTCTCCATTCTTTTTCCTTACTGGTACCAAGTTGGCCACCCACTCTGAATATCTCAGTGGTACGATGATCTGGGCCTGTAGCAGCTTCTTCACTTCCTTCTCCATGATAGGCAGCAGCATAGGATTGATCTGTCTTAGCTTCTGCCTAAATGGCTTGGCTTCCCCTTTCAACGAGATTTTATGCTCGATGACAGAAGTGTCATATGTTTTGAGGTCTTCGTAGGTCCAGGCGAAAACATCAGCAAATTCCCTTAAAAGTCCAATGTATTCAGACCTCTGCTCCTCTGTCAGACTTCTTGACAATTTAACAAACTTGGGTTCACTCTTGGTGCCAATGTTGCACTGAATAGTACTAGCGTCCTCCTCCGAGATTTCCCCTTTTAATGACACATCATTTCTATCAAAAAACCTTTCCAAAGGAACCAGTCCCCTTGGAATATGGTTGTTGGGGAGCTGCACGATGTTACGCTCTGCTATTTTGCTCAGAAACTTACCCCCATCAAGCTCTTCTTCAGGGACAGAGTCTTGGTCGATATGCATCACCTTCCAATGTTTGACGTTGTCAGGTATGGAGGGCCTGTATTTTACTTCTACATCATATCTGAATTTGGGCGGCAAGGGTACTTTGAAATTGCTTGTTGATGTAGCCAATGAATCTGCCACTGTGTTCTCCTCTCTTGGGATGAAAGAAATGTTAAATGCTGAGAAGAAACTGTCAATTAGGTCCCATACCTCATTTCTGTAACTCCTGAGTCGAGGATTCTTAGCCTGATAAGCGCTTCTGATCTGTTGGACCACCAACTCTGCATCACCGAACACTGCTACCTCCTGAATTCCCATTTCCCTTGCAGCGCTTAATCCTAGAACAAGAGCTTCATACTCTGCCACATTGTTGGTAGCTTCGAATTCTAGTTTGTATGACAGAGATATGGTTTCTTGAGCAGGTGATACAAAAATTACCCCAGCACCAGCGCCTTCCCTGGAAGAAGCTCCATCAAAAAACATTTTCCAGACGGGGGAGATGGGGGAAGAACATTCATGAGGAGTGGTGGGCTGCTTTCTGAGTTTTAAGGAAGGCTCGGGAGCATTAGTGAGTTGTAGTACACTGGAACCTAAATCAGTGTCTAAGGCAAAAATGGGATGGTTGGTAGGGTTGGCCTCATCACTGATTACATAGGCCAGTTGGGCTTCCCTGATTACATAGGCCAGTTGGGCTTCCCTGTATAGCTTCCTATGTTCTCCTCCAAACACTGGGATAGTAGCATATGTGAGGTTCATCTGCAAAGTTCCCCCCAGTCTTTTTATCCAAGACCTTGATAACAACATACCGAACTTGGGGGGGACATCAGCCACTACAATATCCATGACCACACTTTTCATGGGCAACTAAAACAAGGTCACGACCAGGTCTTTGATGACTCCTAGACATTGAACTTTTCTGGAGTCAAAGGAATAGAGGTCATGATAGGCTCGGGTGACTTCCAGCCCTAACTCTTCCATGACAGTTTTGGGCATGAGGTTGTGAGAAGCCCCTGAATCCATCAGGCAGTTGTGCAATACCTTGTCATGTATGTTCAAGGAAGTGTAGAAGGGAGGGGATGAGTCATTCCTGTCTTCTACCATAGGACCTAGAATAATTGCAGGCTTTTCATCTTGCAAATTGATGGAGTCTGTGGGAAGGCATGAGATCTCAGACTGTAAAAGCTCAGAGAAGCGTTTCTTGAACTCTTCATGTTTAATCAATTCGGTTAGGGGCACATGGATTTTGATCTTTTGAATTTCATGCTCGAAATTAAAAGAAGAGGTAAGCTTCGGGATTTCTCTTATTTCGGGAACATGACTCTGGACTATGGGAGAGAGGGGTCGGGGCTTCTTACCTCTGTGACTGTCTGCTACTTCATTAGCAGGTTTCTCTGTTTTAGTGGACTGCTCAGGGACATCAGGTGCTATTGTCTTTTTCTTAGACCTCAGATCATATCTGCCTTCGCTGCCACTAGTCTTGTCTCCCTTGCTTAGTTCATTTAGCTGACTGTCCATGAGAGACTCCTCGTATGCTGATTGAGTGAGATGAGTAAAAGAGGGAGTGTCCCCGAAGCAATGGATTTCAGGATCAAGCTCATATGTTTCCCCTTCTTCCCCCTCGGCCACAAAGTTGTTTTGAAAAGGGCCCTGAATCTTCTGGTCTTCCTTGTCTCTTCCCCTCTCCCTTTGCACAGTCGGGGAAGTAATATTGTTTGGCCTCCTGAAACCTCCTTTGTTTTCGGTGTTTTGGGGGCCCTTGTATGCTTGCCTCCCCTCCACCTTCATTCTCTCCATCTCTGCAGACAGAGACTTCACCATCATGGTCAGCTCATCCACTTGAGGGTGGGGCACCGATGGGCCAGAAGTTGAGGCTTCCGACCTTCCCTTTCTTTTGTCTGCGTCGGCCTTGTTCCTCAGTCTGTCAGCTGCTAATACATTGGATTCCACTTCTATGGCCACATCTTGCATTTGAGCTAAGGAGGTGGCTCTTCTTTCTCTCAATAAAAGACAGAAATCAGGGCCAAACGCACTAGCATGAGAAATCTTGGCCGAGGCTTCTGAGGGTTTTATTTCGGTAGGAATTTTATTATACATCTTATTGAATCTTTTGGAGAAGTCAGACACAAACTCTCCTTCCATCTTCTTTAAAGACCCGAACTCTGTCATGTAATACATGAAATCCTTCCTATCTCTCCACTGCCTCAGGGAAACACCATCCAAGGCTTTGATCCCAGCAATAGATCCGGGGGCCAATCCTTTAAACCACTTCCTCACCTCACCATCCAGGGTCTGGACGAAGACTCTCATTCAGACATCTTCATTTTCAATGTTCAGGTTGTTTGCATAACTGTAGAAAGCAGCCAGGTGCTCTTCCGCAGTTATGTCCCCTTCTCCAGTGAACTTGGGCATATACTTCAAGTAATCTCCAGCAGGGAGAGGATTCATAGGATGGGGTAGGATTAAGGGAGCATATTTGGCAGCAACTATGACGTCCATTCTATTTAGAGGGGGATTAGCACTAGCCATAGGAATATTAGGTGGAGGAGAACCTGGAGGAGAAGGAGTTCGCGAAGGGGCTACTGGGAAAGAGTCTCGAAGTGGAATGGGAAACAAAAGGGGATTTAAAGAGAAGGCTAATGGGTTCAAATCAGTAGATGCTCCTCTCGGTGCAGGAGTGGTAACAGTAACAAGAGGAGGCGTGGTAAAGATAGGAGTGGGGAAGTCTTTTGTGGTCCTGGGACTGCGCCAAGGTACAACTTCAGAGGAGAGGGGAGTGACAAGGATTTCTCCCTCCAATCCCAGACCAGGAGGGGAAAACTCAGCAGGAACACTCCCGAAATTCAGGAAACGGGAAACCTCAGAAAAATGTCTATTAAGAAACCGAGGAGGAGAAAATGGAGTTCCTACAGAAGGAGATGGCGGATTACCTGGTTCAGCGGTGGAAGCTTCTTCTTCAGAGGTCTTTCCTTTTCTGAGAACCACCTCCGGATCGATTTTAGGTGTAGACAGAGGCAGCTGAGGATGGGACCGCGTGTGTCTACCTCTGAAAGCCACAATTAACACGGCAGGTTCGCCACAATGGAGTCGCCAGGTGCATAGTAGCAATCTTCAAAAGCTCTGATACCTGATGCACCTTCAGAATCAGAGGCTCAATGTCGTTCAATCCCGGGGAAAATTTTCAACTTCGTCCCCGACAATGGCGCCAGAAATGTTAGCGTCAGAAGTCACTCCTGGATTGCTTGCAGGAGCAGAGCCCAACGCCCATCAGTTTTATGTCACGATTTGTTTAATGGGGTGATCGAATGGGTAAAGACTCAAGAAGATATAGCTTTAACTCATGAAACCGGGCCTGGTATGTAGAAAGCAAGGGAGGTCTTGATCCAACTTCCATCAGTAGATGATTAAAGGGTGGTAGATGGGAGACTTGTGAGAAGGGTGAGCAAGACTGCCTCGGGCGACAGACCTTCAGAAGCTTGAGGATGAAAAACTCAGAAGCCAAGATCCTCTTGGTCCAGAGCTTCAAGGAGCTAAGGGGTGACTCGACTGAATCCTCCAATTCCAAGTCGTTCAGCGCTAAGAAAATCACAGGAACCGATTAGAAACAATGCAACTGTTACAGTGATCCAACCTACACCATCCTATAACAGCTACAACTCGACTGGATCCTCCAATTTCGAGTTGTTCTAACACAGTAAACAAAGAGATGGAAAAGAGGCTGACATCCATAAAGTAAGAAGTCTCAAATGCCTTATACATTCACCAGAGCGACCAACGCTTCAACAAAACTTTACCATCGGGAGCCTTGCTCAACCATCGATAGATTACAAAATACAAAGACTGAGTTTATATACTCAGAGAAAACCGCCTAACATCGGCGTGCTCAGTCATCCAAGGCTTGGTGTCCCTTCAACCAAATTCGGACGGGTATTCTTTGTCAGACGTCACCTTAACTATGTGTGGCTCCTGTAAGGGGAGTAGCTGAGCCATTAAGTGCCGAGCTAGCGTGTGCAGACCTCCTCCGGCTAGTCGAGGACTCGGCATGGCTTCTTTGGAAAAAAGGGTACACAGGACCCTCTCGAGCAGATCGCTTGCCATACCCTCCATACCTCACACTTAATGAATGAGGAGAGGTTTCAACCACCCCTTCTCGCCTTCATTTACTCCAAGCAAAAACTAGGACTGAGGTCAGATCAGATGGCACCTGGAGATCGCGATGATCCTTTCGGCGACTAGATTCGACAGCCTTGGCCCCTTTTGCACAGCTCTTTCTATTTTCCCATGTGACGACGGGCTGTAACCCTGCGTTTATTCTCAAAGGCGCTTTCGACGTTCGCAAATAGGAAGGGGCTGATCCTTGCTTCTTAAAATCGCGATGAGCGAAACGCCGAAATGGCTTGAGTTGGCGCCACGCGTCCCCTTAGATCTGACGGTCCTGCACTCACTTGGTGATGCTGTGGGCCCGGGTCCTGGACACTCTCGGCACCTTGCGCATCGGGAATATGACGAAACTGCTCCTTGCGCCTCGAAATCGCGATGGGCGAAACGACGAGGAGCCTAATCGCGTGCCAGGTGCCTCCTATGGATAGACTGCTGAGATTATTCCGTGATACTGCGGGCCCGACTTTGAGCGCTTTCGGAGCTTCGAGGTTTTGAGGTGTAGAATGACATGGAACTCTCACCCTTCGAACTCCCGAATGCCGAAACGCCGACGTGGCTAGATCTCGCGCCATGCGTCCTTTGGGATGGACGGCTGCCATCCGCTCCTGCACATAATATGGGCGTTATCCATTGCGATAATCTCGGTGCAACTCTTCTAACCGCGATTTCCCGCCATCCGTCGATCTGCTCTTATGGATGAATCTGGACTGTCGATAATATAATTTCGCCCGCTTACTCGCTTGGAAGTTTGAAACGAGATTTTTCCGTGCTGCGCTCGGGCGCTTCTCATGCAACTTGCAGACTTGAATACTCTTGTGCCCCGGACAAGAAATGTTACTAACAAGACTAATGGATGAAGACATTGTGGAAAGATGCCTTCCTAGTTAAAAGGGAGCATTGATGTTTGAGGAAACAAGCGAGAACATTCTCCCTAGAGGGTCTCGTGTGGACTAGTAGGGGGGAATTTGGACTTCATCATGACGTGCCTCAGATGGTCAGATGAGGGAACCAAGACATTGGTTTGATGAGGAATCCTTGATATGTCTTGGGGGACATTGGTTCCATGAGGGAACCTCGATGTGTCCCAGAGAAGACATTGTTTCCATGAGAGAACCTTGATATGTCTTAGACATGTGTTCCACGAGGGAACCATGAGATGTCTAATATGGACACAGTTCATGAGTGAGTTGAGACATTAGTTTCATGAGGGAACCTTGATATGTCAAGTATGGTCCAAGATGACTTAGCTTGATCATCCCCAAGGGACTAGCCACTCGTTGTAGGATGAGCTAGCTCAAGTCTTGTGGATACCAACTACATGATGTGTGTAAACACATGTGAATGGTCCTAGTAAGCATCGGGTGGACCTTCTCCTAGATTGGGTTGCAGACCAATGGAGATAGGATACATTTATTACAAGGGTGTACTTGTGATAAATGGACCTAAGCATAGTCCTTCCTTGATCATGACAAGGAGTGATATGGACTCGAGGTGCTTTCCATGTATCAAATAACATTGGACTGACATTCACTCATAGGGGTGTACTTGTGGTAAATGGCCTTGGTGTAATCTTTGTCCTTAGTCATGGTGATTTGACTTGGAATGATAAAAGAATTAAAGATGTTAGACGTTATCACATGCAAACCTAGAGTGAGCCTGATCGCAGAGAGAGACAATTGGCTCAGAGGGAGAGCTGTAGAAGAAGTTTTCCCTCGGTTCATGTGGGAGAAAGACATTTCCACAGATTGACGGGTGTCGTGAGTCTAGAGTGAAATTTGTATACTTCAGAGACAAGCTTTGGCATGATGAAGAATGTCTCCCTCATTGAGAGGGAGTGTTGATGTTTGGACAACATCGAGAAGACATTCTTCCATACACACACACACACACACATTTATACTTTGTATTTATTATAACGACACATCCTTTCATGGATGGTCACAATATGTTCTTTATATATGGAACACTCATCATTGTAATAATATATTCATATACAATATTATCTCATATGAAAAATCAACAACAATATGGTAAGATGTGTTGTACCACCATTCATCTAGGGGTAACCACTGAGTCCGTTAATTTTTCCAGTCGAACAAAAAATATGGCAAATATGTTTCCAAACACTTATTGACAACTTCAATTTGTTTGTTAGTCCAAGGATGATAGGTGTTACTGAGATGCAATTGGGTTCCTTGGAGCTTGAACAATTCTTGCCAAAAATTGTTTTGGATCATGATCGGAGACAATAGAATGAGGTATGCCATGGAGTTTGAAGATATTATCCATAAAGAGTTGAGCCACTATGGATGTGGTGAAACATGTGTTGAAGAGCATAGAATGAATGTATTTTGAAAAATGATCTACTACAACCATGATGACTTACTTATTGCATGATTTGGGTAAGCCAACAATGAAGTTCATCGAAATATCCTTCCAAATAGTAGGTGGAATCGGGAGTGGTTGGAGTGTGCTTGGAGATTTGACTGTTTCTCCCTTATTGCATTGACATGTATCACATTCAACCACAAAGGTGCGGATGCCTTGTTTCATACTTTCCCAGAAAAAATAATGTTTGACGCTTTCATATGTTTTGGTAAAGCTTGAATGCCCAATTGTGGGTGAAGCATGAAGCTCAGATATCACAATGGATTTAAGGTTCAATTGGTTGGTTAAATAAAGACAACCTTTATAGCAGACCTCTTCATTTTACCAATAGTATCTTAGAGAAACTTGAGAATCCTGTTGCAATTGTTGGATCAAGTTATAAAGTTTGGGGTCTTGGAACCATTCCTGGAAAATGGCTTGGAGCCAATCTACAACAATGAAAGAGAAAGAAAAGAGGGACCCTTCTTCATATTTCCTTTAAAAAACATCAACAACCACATTTTCTTTGCCTTTCTTGTAAATGATGTCATAATCATATCCAAACAATTCACCCATTTTTGTTGCTTTTGGGATGAAACTCTTTGTTCCAAAAACTACTTGAGGCTACGATGATAAAGTTTTATTTGGAACCATTGCCCAATAGATAAGGATGTTAGAGATCCATTGCATGCAAAATAACCAACATTTCCTTTAAATAGGTTGATTGGCGCAAATTTCGCTCCGAAAGTCGTTTGCCTAGTGAAAGCCAAAGGTCTTCCATCTTGCATGAGGATGACCCCAATTTCTTTCTCAGAAGCATCACATTCCAGGGCAAAAGTCTTGGTGAAGTCTGGTGGTGTCAGGACAAGAGTTGTGCACATAGCCTCTTTTAAGGCGCAAAAGGATTGATCGGCTACTCGAGTCCAACTGAAAGCATTATTTTTAAGGAGAGCAATCGGAGGAGCTGCAATTTTTCCATAATTATGAACAAACTTGTGATAAGATCCCATTAAACCCAGTAAACCATGCAAGCTTTTAAGCATTTAAGGGCTAGGTTAGTCCTTCATAGCTTCAATTTTCTTAGGATCCACCCATACACCACCCTTGTTGACAATCTAACCCAGGTACTCAACTTCAGAAGCTCTAAAAACATATTTAGACTATTTGAGAAAAAGTTTGTGCTTAGATAGTAGATGTAGAACTTGAACTACATGGGCGAGATGTGATTTCCAAGTTTTACTATAGATGAAATATCATCAAAGGAAACTAAGACAAAATGGTGAGGAAAGGACGAAAAACATGATTCATGAGACTTTGAAAAGTGGAGGGGGCATTACATAGGTCAAAGGGCATGACCAAAACCCATAGTGACCCTCACAAGTTCTAAATGTAGTCTCGAGAGTGTCTTCTTCTTTCATATGTATCTAGTGGTAGGTAGAATAGAGATCAAGTTTGGTAAAGTACTAAGCACCACTCAATTCATCCAAAAGGTCATCAATGACAGGAATGATAATTTTGTCTGTGATTGTGAGTTTGTTGAGGGCTCGAAAATCAACCGAGTTCCTTCTTTCTTGAGTACCATGACTATAGGGGAAGAATATGGGCTGGTACTGGGACAGATAACACCAGCGTCTAGGAACTTCTGATTAATTTTTTCAATTTCATTTTTATGGGAAAATGGATGATAATAAGGGTGAACATTGGGAGGAAGACTTTCCGATACTAGAGAAATGGAATGATCATGGGTGTTGTGAGAAGGGGGAAGTCCATAGGGAGTGTTAAAAATAATTTGGTGTTGGGAGAGTATATATTAGAGGTCGAGATGCACAAATGGTGTCTCAACTACTTGAATGGAATGGAGTTGGGAGATAATACTAGAATGACCTTTTTCGAGTAGTTTTTCCATGTAGTGGGAACTAATGATTTCAAGAGAGCCTGGTGTGATCCCTGGGAACTTATATTGTTGTCTCTCATGTTGGAATTGCATGGTTAAGTCCTTAAAATACATGGTGATGGGGTTGAGAGTGCATAACCATTCAACACCAAGTATAATATCACAACCACCCATGTCAATAACAAACATACGAGATTTCAAGTGGTAGTGACCAATTTGTAGGTGCACATTTTCACAACGCCTCCCACATTTCATGGAACCTCCATTGACAATCATCATTTGAAAATTATTCACTGCAAGGATATAGCAATTGATTTCTTGGGAAATGTGACGATGCATAAAATTATGGGTGTTGCCATTGTCAACTAGGATGATGAATTTCCTATGTTTAATGTAGCCAATTAACTTGAGGGTGTCGAGAGCAAAGAATCCAGTGAGGGCTTTCAACGAAATCAACAGTTCAACTTCTGGAGGATTAAAGGGCAGAGTAGGATCATCTGTTGGGGGTAACTCTTCAACACTTGAGTTAATTTATGGATTTTGAGAGGAGTGGCACGAGGGACAAGATTGGTGGGTCTAGGGCGAGGAATAAAAGAGGTTTTATGTTCTGGGAAGAGATGACTTGTTGTTATTCCTTGACACATTTAGTAGCTTCTAACCAAGTCTGGGGGCGAGCCATTAGGACCTGGGCTCAAATTTCATCCTTTAGGCCATTGATAAAACATTCTTTGAAGAAGGCATCTAACATGCCCTCCGTTATGAAATCCAAGTGCTCAAAGGAAGCGATAAAGTCTTCCATTGTTCCAAATTGTTTCAACTTGATCAAACGGCCCAAATGGTGTGTATCAATGTCAAAGAGTTCATAAAGATTGGCCACAAACTGTGTCCAAGCAACATACCCTTGGCATGATTTTTTAGCTCAAAATTTTATAGCAGACCGCACATGCAAGACATCGTGGCAGAATGCTCTTAACATCCTAGACATAGACATCCTTTATAACCTTTCTGACCCTGACATTATGAACATCAAGTCACAATCTGGACAACTAGACATGTTTTACACTATATGCAATCCTGGATCGAAGATGGTAGATTGTGACTACCCAGATGTGAAGAGGAGAAATTTGTGCAAACATGTTGCGAAGGTATATGTGTATATTAAGGGGGCATCCCCTTATATTCCACCTAGTTTTCCACTCATGGCTCTTTTGGTGGGAATAATGTTATTTCCAAACTCTACTCAGTCGTCAACATCGTTACCACCATTATCACTGGCATTGATACTTGATTGCAACAATTTTGAAGGTGAGTGCAACACCACATCGATCAACAAAGGGGATAAAGAGGAAAACCATAATCTGATAGATGAATGTACTAAGTAGTGGGAAATTGTGGAGTTTAGCAAGCCTATTAACCACTATGTTTTTACAAAATGCAAAAAAAAAAATGTTTAGATTGGAAGGAGAGAGGTGCACAATAACAATGAAGCATTTGGAGGATTTTTCAACTTGTCAATTGCAATCTTTAAGGAATATGAAAAGGGAAAATGCTAACATTGGTTATTCCTGCAAGTGTCTAAGGAGCTTTATTGAAACATGTTCCAAAAGGTTTGCCAAAAAGTAGGCACATGAACGCCTTCAATTTCTTCAATGACTTGTACCTACCACAATCATAAATCATATAAGATGTGACATTTGATATAAGTGACCCAATTGTATATCGCTTCTCATAACATATCACTAGATACGTCCTAGAGATTGCATTGTCTCCCTTTGACAAGTAGACTAATAATGTCAACATTCACTCCAAGAAGAGTGCATGTATGGTGAATTCCAATGAAAGAACTGAACTATTTATTTATAACAAATATAAAAATAATTGTTTTCGTCTTTAAAGTAACTTGTTCATTGACCTATCATTATGTGAATCACTAAATAAAAACACGTTGATTGACTTAATAACACTAACATTGGGTGTTGTTTCTTTCTTAAAGAATATTCAAATGATAACCGAGAAGCAAAGATGATACTAAGTGAGCGTTCACTAATTATTGTAAAATGTAGCTTTCTGCGAACCTTAATGAAAGAATTACGCTATTTGTTAATAACAAATCTGCACTTTATGAACTCTAATGATAGCACTGAACTGTTTATTGATAACAAATATGGAAAATAATTGTTTTCATCTTTTAAAGTAACTTGCTCATTGACCTATTACCATGTGAGTTACTTAAGAAAAACATGTTGATTGACCTAATATGCCAACATTAGGTGTTATTTCTTTCTTAAAGAGTAACTCCAGCATGACTACAGTCCTATGTTACTAGTAATTGAACATTGGTGCATCGTATTTGGGAGAAACCGGTAACAAAACTTGTTTTTACTACTTGTTTCCCATTTCTTGGTGAGTAACATATTTCTTGAGAAACTCTTGGATCTTGAAGAGTGGAATTCTAACATTGGAGACATGAGGATCTACACTACATAGTATAGTTGCACAATGTCTATAGTTATTTACTCCCAATTGACATTTGAACAAAATGAAAGGTCTGGTGTAATGAAATAATTAAATTGTTTATTGATGACACAACTAATTTTTTTTTCCATCTTTTAAAAGAAACTTGCTCACTGACCTATCATTATGTGAATTACTAAAGAAAAACATGTTAATGGACCTAATGAAATAACTAGATCGTTTCTGGGTAACAAATCCAAAAATAACTGTATTCATCTTTTAAAGTATCTTTCTCACTATAACTAACATAACAAATAAAAACAAACTATAACTTCACTAACATAATAGTGAAAACAAAGTATAACAATTTGAATTATTTATATAAAGCTTAACAACAAAACAAACTATAAATTAAACTAGCATAAGAACTAAAACAAATAATAACGCTAGTGTCATTATAGCCAATCACATGAGCATCACCATAGTCAATAACACCAACTTAGCTAGTTTTGGTTAATCAAGTGARTCACTCGATTCAAGTGCTTAGTATGGACCTATAATTGCTACTCATGTATCTCTAGTCTTTCTTTTCTCTAGGTGCTCTAGGATATGCTTACTGATAGTTTATATGTTGGAAAAATTGGTAATACCTTTGACACTTCTACCCTAGCTTATAGATTTGACTCTATCCCAACAAACTATGTCTTTGTTTTTGCTATTGATTGTTCTATTGATGCTACTGATGATGATAATGGGTATGTTACTAGGTATGTTGTTGTAGGATATGTTATTGATTCTAGGTATTGAACTACTTAAGCAATGGAATAAACGACTTATGCTACTAGTCTTGCTTAAACAATTGACTCTACATCTACCAGTGTTGGGTCTACTGCTTAGTAAATTGTTTCTATCTCTACCTTTGCCCATGCTACTAGTGTTGAATAAACAACTACATCTCAATCACTAAGCTTAGATATGGAATCGCTTGTTAATCTTCTACAATTGTTGGATCAACTAGTTCAACTACCAATGGGTCACCCACTCTACCCTAGATCTTTTTTGTTAATATGAGCGAGCAATAAAGAGCCTCCNATATATATATATATATTAGGCGAGGGAGGGTTCTCAGATCGATAGATAGCTCAAAAGGCCGAGTTTTTGTCAAATTGAAGGAAATAAGTCTACTAAAGGACCATCATTGATGGCTCTTGACAATGTCATCTTTTCGATATGCCACTTGACCTAGATTCATGCTAAAGAATTATTCACTGTCAACTTATTTGATTTTGGTGGGATCGATGAGACCTTCATATCCTAAAATCATAACCTTTCAATTGCTCAAGGACATAGGCTTGCCCATAACACATTTAAATATCTTTACTCTTCGAGTTCTCGCCTAGCTTAATCCATTAGCATTGCAATCTTCCACTTCTTTGCTAGTTGGATTCAACCTTTGCTTGTGTCTAGTGATGGGAAAGGGTAGGGATATATTAAACGGTCTTTTAGATTAATTTCTTTGCTTTGCCATCCTCTCAAAGCTTCCTTTGGGGGACACAATATGTTGCTTTGCCCTCTCTCATAGATTGAAATTCATTTGGACTTTACTCCTCTATCTTGATTTCTCCCATGGGTTTTTTTTATATATTATCTATGATCAAGAATAGAAAGAAAGGATACACATAGTTGATAACATCCTTTTCTTCCATTATGCTCAACTTGAATGCTTTAATCTTTCATTGGACATGTTTTCAAATAAGGAGTTCTATGAAAGAAAGATTTTCAAATCGATCAAGAAATGGATTCATTATGTAACTTCAAAAATAGTAAATAATTACTTTGGTAGGTATAACTTATGAATGTGAAGATATAGATGAAGATGAACATAAAGGTAGTTCAACAAATGCTTTAGAATCTCTCTTTTTAGTCAATTTCCTCCCATGTTTGGACCTTGAGTACCTTAATTTTAGAAAGCTACCCACTAATTTCCATGGTTTCAAATACCTTATAACCTTCTATCTATCTTTTATTCATATGAGTGATCACATAATTGACTAGCTAGTAGCAAAATCCCCTATTTTTAAAACATTGATAGTTGTTAGTTGTAGAGGGCTAAGCAATTTGAATTTTTTTGGTAGTCAATCTCAAGTATTTACATTGAAATTTTAATTTCACTACTACAATATAAGGTTGTAGCATTTGGAAATCTTCCTATTTGCTTATTTGATTTCAATGGCCTTGATATAAATACATACTCAGTGACATGTATAGGAATACAAACTTCATTTTTCTTGTGTTCACCCTCTTTGTCTTCACCGTGACCTTTGGATTTATCACCTCCCTTCTTATTGTCATCCCCTCCTCCAATTTGTTTTTTTACACCATCCTTGTTCTCCCCACCACCATCATTCTTATCCTTGCCACCACCACACTCCTTCTTCTCCCCCATTCTTTCTCACTCCCATCCTTCTCGTCCCATTCCTAATTATCTCCACATTTATTATGTGAGATGATCTCCATACAATTCATAGATACTTTCCAAGTTTGAATCTAGTAAATTATTGAGTTAACAACATTCAACATTAAAGGTAGCATACAAGAATAGAAAAATGTGGGTTTCTAAGTTGGTTCACTCCCGTTAGTTATTCTAGTTGTTGAATGTGGTGATTGCAACCATTGTTGTTAATTCTAGAATGTGCCAAAACAATGACACCAACAAGGACCTCAAAAGAAACCCATCTCTATTACATTGACTAAACACCTTTAATTTATCTAAATATTAGTTTATTCTCCCATTAGTTGAGTAAAGACTTGTTTTCATCATTTGGAAATACTTTCAAAAAAAATTCATGAACACTAGTAGTGTGTTTAATTGGTGAGTCGGTGAACAACAAGACATTATCATCATAGACAAGATTATTTGATATAACTGGTAGCATTCGCTTGGATATCGTCAGGACAAGACATCATCAAGAGGGTTTAAGCATCACAAATATATGTTAATAATTAAACGCATATGTGAATCTCCACCATGGTTGCAAGAATCAAGATTATTAGTTTAGACAACAAAAATAAGAAGCAGTGATAGGGGATCACAACAATATTTACTTAGCAACAACTTGAATGATGGTTGTTAATTTTATTCTTTTTGTAATGTATTAGCTTGAAATTTGAAGAGAAGAATATAGTGAAACAATAGGGAATGGGACACTAATACAGTTGTTTCATTCATGCAACTTTATGATTAGAGTTGCTCTGATGCATGCTCAATGCAATCTCCACCTCTTCTTGAATGATTTATGGGTTTCAAAACCTTTCCATATTAGTAAAGTACATGTCTAGGTTGATCAAGTCAATTTTCATTAGATGTGAGTATAATTTGCAAAAATTCCAATGTTGACTCTTTTCAGTGGTCACTAGGTAGCTCCATGTGAGCTAGGTATTGCACAAAATACAAAAAATAATTATGTTATATTTTTGTACAATCCAATGGATCTAACCTATAGTGATGATAAAAATAGTTTCAATGAGCCCTCATTTGCTCAATTTCGAGTTCATATGTGTAGTCTATGAAGTGTGCACGTTCGATGTCTCCCAAGGAGCTAATTTTCATAGTTATTACTTCATCGATCAAATTTTGTTATGAATTGGATCAAGAGAGAAAATTAGGTTTGGTAATAATGTAGGGTTGTTTTAGACCTTTTGAACATTGTATTATATACTTGGTTTTGATTGTCGACTATTGAGAATGAAATTCCGCAAGATTAGGACTAGTTTCAGGGTAACAATTTGATGGTAGAGGTTTATAGTTTAAAAAGTGATGTTGTAGGGTGTTGAAACACAAGTTTAAAGTTTTCAAGTTGTAGCTTACCTCGATGCCTTTCCAATGAAATGTAATTTGCCCCATTATGAGATTGGATGACTAACACATAACTATCACAAGTCTCTGAACTAGTTTCAAGGGTGTAGTTCGAGTAACTTACATAGAAAGGTTTTTGGGTAGATGAATGAGTAGGCCAGTTACCACTTTGTCTATTATCAAATAAGGCAATATTCATTAAGATTTTGGACTTGTAAACACAAAAGATAATTTCCACCTCAATGGACAAAATAGTAGCAATACAAAAATTATGATACTCGTGAAACAAATGATAAAGGCATTCCAACCAATGTATACTGCAATGCTACATTTCCAAAATACTTTCATCTACAAGGGATACCCTTTGGAAGTATCATATTCATAAATCTTGGAGCTTAAAAGAACATTTAGGCTCTAACATATTTATTAACTAGTATTGTTGGATGCTTGGACAAATAACTTAGTTAAAACATATTCCTTGCTAGACGAATGGAACCTTTCCAACCATGAAATAAAGTAGAGTAACACCAATTGACTAGATTACAACTTTGCAACCTTGGTGTAAAGATCTTAGATATAACACATGTAGGCATAGTTTTGACATCTTTTTTCACATTCATCGTCATATTGTTGTCATGTTCACTTATGAGAAAGCCAAAAATCTCATATATCTTGCAAAAATTTCACATCAGGGTCGATTTGCACTCCCTTCTGTCATTTTGTAATTTTTATTATCTTTCCCATCACCTATAAAGCTAAAACTTGTTACATAAAATAATTCTTTCGGAGGGTTTGTATTGTGGTCAATGCCCACATGTATGTCCCACATTTCATGGAAGTGGTGTATGGGCCAAAATAATTTCTTCAAGTCCTTGAACCATGTCCTTGGCAAGGTGACCCATCCCTAATATGTTAAACCTTGGAATTTGGATTCGTTGGGCCAAATATTCTATTTGAGAAGGCCATATTTTGGCCTAGGGCCCCATGCACGACCCATGTGCCTTAATTTAGCCTTTAGGGTCCAAGACCTTTGTTTCTAGCACCAAACCATGTATTGGGATAGCAAACCCATCCTCAACGTGACAAGCCTCAAAATTGAGCCCATATTCCATTATTGGGCCAATATTAATTTAGAGTACTAGTGTCAAGATCTAGGAACTTGTGCCTGTGTCAGGTGCCCTAGAAATCTTGTATAGGGCCTAGGTCCCTATTTTTTTGTCTTGGACCATGTCTCGAAGATTATTCAAGCAGGTCATATTTCTCGCTCACCAACTAGGAGGTTAAACTTAGTCTCATTATTTTTTTTACAAAGGGGAATATCTCAATGGTAAGGTGGTTGGTAAGATGTGTCAAGGATGATGCCCCTTGAAAGTCCATCCTCACGACCGATAAGATTCTACATTGCAGTTACATGGAAAAATTTGATGCCAATTCGAGCTTTTTGTGGTATCATTGGTTCCCCTAAAAAGTTTAGGATCCAAAGCTCTTTTTTGGTCAAATGCATCCACGGGCCCTATGTAGCATGATAGTTGTCATGGAATTACACAGGAAGCAAGGAAGGTGTTAAGTCAACCTTTACTTAGTCAAAGAGTAATTAGGTTAATCTCGATTTAGTTATTAATGGATTTATTGCAGGTAATTTACAAGCCCATGGTATTGTTGCAATGAAGCCTATTTAAAGGCTTGAATAACTTTGTTGTAAAATGCCTCAAGCGACTTGTTCTTTGGTTGGTTTGGCTAAGGGAAATAAAACATATATCTTTTTTTGCTAGTTTTCCTTGTAAAGGGTTTTCAGGGTAAAATCTTGTGAGCAAATTTTGTGCTTGCTTTGTGTTTATTGTATTTCTCTAGCCATGATCAATTTTATATGTGATATTACAGTTTGGTAGACCTGGACTCTCTAGCTAGGGTGGTATGATGTTGAGAGCCATGGAAATGTAGCATTATGATTTGTTATTGCTCGTGAAAATCATGTTTTTTTAAAGATAAAAATATGGTGTGTGGCCACTGTAAAAAATCAACAACAGACTAAGATTCAAGTGCGATAGGTTGGATTGTAGATCGTTTCCTCCTTAGATGTCACAAGTTCAAATCTAGAGGGGGGTAGGGTATGTACACCTCCATAGACTTTAGCAATCAAATCATTGTGCGGAGGGGGTCCCTTGTCCCACAAACAAGGGGGTCTCATACACCAATTTGGTATTTGGCTTGGTCGTGACCTTAAAATTATATTATTATTATTATTATTATTATTGTAAATTTCATTAAGAAAACATGGACATAATGCATGGTGGTCCATTTCCTAGCTATGCTTCTTCAATAGAGGGTGTGTATGCTCGATCAAGCCCATATATTTTGGAGGATTG
Organism: Picea sitchensis; assembly: GCA_010110895.2. Classification (NCBI taxonomy): domain Eukaryota; kingdom Viridiplantae; phylum Streptophyta; class Pinopsida; order Pinales; family Pinaceae; genus Picea; species Picea sitchensis. The sequence goes on along the minus strand of SNQJ01S0007523.1, from coordinate 74,416 downwards.
ACGAATAATATAAAAAAATGGGATCTGTGGAGGACCTTGTATATTGGTGTGGGTGTGGATGTGGTTGTTTATCCACATAGCTTGGACACCATGAAGAATGAAGGAAGTGAAGAATGAGCATGTATTAATGGCTATTGGTGGTGAAGCAAGCTAAAGATTGCTTAACTTCCACGTGATAGAGTTGTGTGGGGTTGCTTCTAGTTCAAGGAGTAAAATATTCTTAATTGTTTGGTGATATTTGTTGCCAAGTAAAAATATACTATGAGTTATTCTATTGGGAGACATCGACAAGGTCTGCTAGGAACCTATGGCTATCATGCCCTTTGTTAGGGATCAAATGAAATTTCCACCACAATACTCCTTTGAAAAGTGTCATTTATGACCCTAACACCTTCACAACAAGGCTGAATGGACCCATATTGCATTCTATAGTTTATATCACAATATTAGGATTATAAAATTTGTTAATCTATCTAAATCTCATGTAGTTATAGGAATTTTTGGATTCTCCTTTTGTTTGCTAGTATATGGATATAATATGCTAGTGGCAAGTGTGGAGTTGATGTGGAGTTACAACACTGAGGGAATATGATGTAATGAGTGGGTGAGAGAAGCATGACCATTAAGTCATTCATGATCAGACATTGTGACAGGTAAGGAGCTCGAGCTTGGTGGGATACAAGGAAGGGAGAGTGTCTATAATCAAGGTTGTAGTAAGGAGATAAAGCCATGAAGGCCAAGGAATAGTATCCAAGCATTGGTGAATGATGTAATGGATAGTCATTATGATACCAATTGTTGAAGACTCGTTTCAATAGTTTCTTGAAGCTCTTAGTAAAAAATCATGTGCATTAAGTGAATACCAATTGTAGAAATCAACTTAAGAACATGCACCATTGCACTACAAAGGTTGAGATTTGTGTTTATGTCCTAGATTTTAAATGGCTATGACCCTCATTGCAGTGAAGTGCCTTGAGATTGGAGCATAAAGCATATTTTAGACTCCATAAATCTTTAAGGCAATGAGATGGACTACATAGCTTCCCGGGTTTCGATCTCATGGTGTACCTGCATTGGGATGGGTTAAAATATGTAAGGCATTGGTTATGGAAATGTTGATAATATATCAAGGATAGGTATTGCAAGGATAAAAAAGTACTTAATTAAGAAGTACTTGGATTATTGTATTTGGAGTAGGGAGGGATATGCATAATGAAGTAGGTAGATGCTTCGAGCATCATATGCTTAGACATATAGTGGTAAGATAAGTACTTGGTTGAGATGCACTTGGTTTGTGTAATCAAATTTGGAGCAAAAGGGATGCAATCAATGAATATGTTGATGTTTCATAGCATCATATGTTTGGACATTTTTTATTGAGTTGAAATTAATCACATATGTAAATGAGCATATGGTTGTAAGACCTTGTTTAAGCATGTGTACCCCTAGTTTGTTGGATCACTAGTGTAAGGTCTAGATGTAAAGCTAGGTGACATAGTTAAGGGGGGCATGTTGTATTTTTGGATACTCGGTTATAAACTTTGGGGGGTTAGGTATTTACCCCAAGTCAAGTTTAAATGGGGGAATGTTAAGTTAACCTTGACTCAGTCAAAGAGTAATTAGGTTAATTTTGATTTGGTCATTAACAAGTTTACCATAGGTACTTTATGAGCCCATAGTACCAAGTAACCCATGGTATTTAATGCGATGAAGTCTATTTAAAGATTTGAAGAACTACACTATAAAATGCCTGAAGAGGTCTATTCTTTAGCCAACTTGGCTAAATTCGCCAAAGGTAATACAATATATAGCTTTGGTTTTTGGCTTCCTAGTAAAGGGTTTCCAATGTAAATTTCTTGTGTAAACCTCGTGCTTGCTTTGTGTTTATTGTATTTTTCTATCTATGCTTGGTTTTATTGAAGGGTGGGAGCTACCTTTTAGACCTGTTTGGACATGGAAAATCCAAGTACATATTGACACAATATTTAGACTAAAAAATTTGTGTAATAAGGCAATTTTTTCTTAGAGGGGTCCATGGGATGTTGACAATTATACTTGGTCAAAGCGAGAGGATCTTATGTGTTATGTGACCAATCTAAAGATATAAGAGAGAATAGAAATCCCTAACTTCAACAAGAAACTAAATCATTCACTCAAAATAATCAACAGAAGAGATGTAGAGAGAAAACCCTTGTGGTAGGGTAACACCATATATTAATCCTCGTGGAAGGATAACACTCCTCAGACAATGCTTTATGCATTCACAATATTCTTCACTATCCTCCAATACATTGATTACACTTCTTTATATGACACTCTCTATCTCCTAGGAACATTCTAGAGGTGGAACCTTCTAGCAAGCCTTCTCACCTTTATTGTGTTCACACTATTACATGGGCCTTATTTACTAGAAATGACCTTCATACATAACAATACATAACTACCTAATTATTATTTCCCTTAGGTACCTCCCTAGGTACCCCATATTACCTCCCTAGGTATACTACATTCCAGCCCCCTTCACATGTTTTGTCCTGGAAACATGGGAAGAAATGTAGCTAAGTGGTACCAAATACAAGCATCCATCCATCATAATGGAACATGAATACGATGTCCAACTATTGCCTTGCCACTTTGATCTTGATTCTAGTCGCTCCTTTGGTGCCATGGAGTTGTTGCTCTACTTTGATATTGTCTTGCAGTGTTGATGGTCCTCCATGTACCTCTTGATTGGTGTCCATTCAGTTGCCACATTGCTCCATAATAAGTTTGTCGATGCTCATTCCCCTGCCTTGATGACCATTGTTTCTCTATGTGGTGTGGATGACAATATACATCAACCTTAGCTCTTGCTTTTTTTGGCTTGGAATCTTCAACCTATGTTTTTTGGGAGACATTTAGCTCCTTAGCTTCGTCTACATGTTTATGCCCTTCCTGTGGCTTTTCTTCAAGTTCTTCTATAAACTCTACTTCTTATTCAACTTCAATCTTTGCAAGAACTTCTTTAGTTGCTCCCGTGGGCCCTTCTTGCTCACTAATAGATATATCTTGTAGTGTAATTTTCTTTTTTCTTGTACCAAAGTTTCACAAACTTCTTTTCCACATTAATATTTACTGCACCAATTGATTTCATCGAAGGATATTTAAGAATAACATCCACATCATTTATATCCACAACATAAAAACATGAATGCAACATATATTTGTCCATTGTAATCTTCAAATCTTAAAAAATTTGAACAGTTTCACCTTCAACTTGTGTGCTTTGAATATTCTTTGCAGGTACTTGCAAATTTTTAGCCAAATTAACTTTGATAAAATTATGCATGCTACTAAGGTTAATAGAAACAATAATCTTCTCTTGTTGAATACATCCACAAATCTATAATATAGAGTTGCCACATGAAAATAAACCCTTGGTGCTTTTTTTTATCCTTATTTTTTGAATGAGACCATTGTCTAAAAGTAAATTTTCAAATGCTTCATTTGAAAGTGCCATAATATCTTCATAGTCAAATGATTGCCACCATATGAGAGCATTGTCTTTGTGTAATGTACCTAAGTACCACTGTTACAAAATTCTTACTTCTGTGGTAATATCTAAGTGTTTCTCGAGTGTTGACTTTTGTCAAACACTTAGGCTGTAAATGTCCTTTCACTGCTATAACTCCCAGTTATTGATGTGGTATTTTAATTGATTATGTGGTGCTATGGGTTGATTATACATGGTTTAATTGTGCCAAAAAAGCCCCACTTTAACACAACAAAGTATGGGACAACAAGCCTAAAAACCCACAATGCATAATTGATTTAGTTGAGAAAACACAACATAGATTTATGTATCTATTACTAGAATATAACTAAACAATGATACCAACAATAACTCACAGGATTTGCTTGATATGCTTCAATCTGATAACACCTTATTGCTCTCAAATACAAGGAGTAATACATATACCGTAATAACAGTTTCTGTGCAACAACTCTCCTGGAGGTATACTTTTGTATATGCATTATATTTCACTGAAAATGAAAACCTATGGGTAGTAAAACCGACCCAACAAGTAATATATATTCACCCAACAGTTAGATTCTATCCCAGTAAGAGAAATAAGTTATCAACAATCCATAATTCGTCCCCACTGAAGAAACTCAGCCTAGGCCACTGCCAAACTCGCCCATCATAAGAAATTTGTCCTCCCTCTACTAGAAATCGCCCCCACAACCAAGGGAAACTCGACCCTTGCAACAAATAAGTCTCAACTTCCAAGGTGCGCCCTCCAGAGTTAAAACGACCCCCTTTTCTCAAAGAAAACACGGTCACAACAACTGCATTTTATTTCCCAAGAAGAACTCGCCCTCCAAGAAGACAAACTCAACCACACATTATGAAGAGAAAACACTGTCACATCAAACAACACCACTGACATTGAAGCACAATAAAGAGATTAGAGTGATCTCTTCCCACAAAATGACTATCAATGGTGTATTGTTGCAACATCGAAACCAATCCTAGGGTTTGTCACCAAAACCCTCAAAACCCCAAGCTCTAACAGCGCTCCAAGCCAAGAGGTTGAATACAAAATAATCAATCATCATAATGCCAGAATCTGAGCTCCTATCTCTCTTTTATACTCCCCTTTCACCTTTTCCTCCCTCAAGTGACTTTTAATTCCTCTTTAATATTTTCTCATAAAATCACTTTATTAATTTAATGAAGCTTTTTACTCCAAAAAGTGATTAATTCACCTTTATGACTTCTCCGGCCACTAAAAGTCACTTTTCATCATCCCATCCTGCATATATTTTTGCCCCGGTTCCAACAAGCTATTACACTAAGATATTTCTCCAAGAAACAAACTCCAAATAATACCTTTAGTGTAATTAATTAAAATATGCCCAATAATAACCTCAGTTTACAGAAATCGTCGAAATGCAACGGAACCAAGAACAAGTTGTGCAGAAATGATTCTAATGATGAATAATGGGAAATAAACTAAGTTGGGCCCCATACAACTCCCCCAAACCTTCTGGGCTCATTGATGACCTAGTCTCAGCCCTATGACCTGGCTGACTCAGGCCTCCTGCAGTAACTCTAACCACACAATTAGGGAATCCAAAAATGGGGACATGAAATTTTGAAACCATAGTGTAGATGAGATTTCGACTTCTCTATCTATACTGATTTGAAAATTTGCATATATTATTCAATACTAGGTTCATCAACTTTTCCAGAAAAAAACATCTTGCTTGAAATAAATCTTCAACGAAAAAAACTAGGGTTTATAAAATAACTTACTTTGCAAATCGCGTGGCCGTTTATGGAAAAACCTTGAAAAAATGTTGATTTTAAAATGCCAATAAATTCACTTCTTGGACTCCATTTTGGACATTTTTTTAAATTAGGTATTTTTACAAGAGGAACTCAAAAATCCAATTGGTTTCTACAAAATTTTTCTCATAAAGTTTCAAAATTTAATCTGAAGTGCACCACCCCCTTTTTTCCCTTGAAAAAATCTACAAAAATTCTTCTTTCTTTGGTCGAAGAAAGAGCTTTGATACCAAATGTTACGTGACTCCAATTTGAAAATATAAGAGAGAATAAAAAACCCTATCTTCAACAAGAAACTAAATTATTCACTCAAAATAATCAACACAAGAGATGTAGAGAGAAAACCCTTGTGGTAGGGTAACACCATATATTAATCCTTATGGAAGGATAACACTTCTCAAACAATGCTTGATACATTCACAATATTCTTCACCATGCTTTAATATATTGCTTACACTTCTTTATATAACACTCTTTATCTCCTAGGAACATTCTAGAGAAGAAACATTCTAGTAGTTTGAACCTTCTAGTAAGCCTTCTCACCTTTATTGTGTTCACACTATTACATGGGCCTTATTTACTAGAAATGACCTTCATACATAATAATACATAACTATCTAATTATTATTATTCCCCTTGGGTACCTCCCTAGGTTCCCCATATTACCTCCCTAGGTATTCTACATTATGTGCACTAGGGTTGTCTTAACCTTAGACAATGTCCTTATGAGGGAACTACATTCACTCATGCATGTAGAGGCGCCATCTAAATGGATGGTATTTTGTGATGGCCTATTTGGAGAGATTGACAATGTTTTTTTTTTAATAAGGAAAGCTTCACGGGGAAACCAAAGGGATGCTTCCCCATATTCGTGGATGGCATCCTTGATAAACTCATCGACATAGACCAATGTTCCTTATCCAAGTGGATTTGAATTAGGCACCTGGTGGCACAAAACTAGCCAAATGCCCATCAACATTGGTGACAACGGATTGAGCTAACCTCTTAGACTTAATTGACAACAATTTTATAGCAAAATGATTTTTGAATTTAATAACATGAAGCTTTATGAACTAATGTACAACACACCCTTTCGTTGCAATTTTAAACAAAAGACAAAAAAAACTTAAATAATGAATTTTGGTGGATTACCTACTTAATGAGTTCTCTTGATGAGTTCTCTACATTGCCCCACTGAGGAATCTCTATACTACCCTATAAATGTCATAGATTCGAATCCAGAAGGGGTTAGAGTATGCACACCTCTGTAAACTAAGTAATCAAATAATTACAAGCAAGGAGTCCCTTGTCCCATAAATAAGAAAATTCCATATATCAACTTGACTTTTTGCTATGTAATGACCTTAAATTAAATTATTATTATTTATTATTAGTAATCTTCAACATTGCATTTGATCTATGATAAAATTCATTTACAATATATTTTGGAAGGTTTAGTAGGTTTTGCAGAGCCATGTGAGATATTGCCTCTTACCATGTGAGATATTGCCTCTTAACGAGTTCTCTGCACCGCCTTACCAAGGAATCTCTTCTAATCATTATGATGCTTTTAAAGGAACAAAGATACATGAAAAGCTCATGCCTCTACAATAAGATCCGAGAAACAAATTAATCATGCTTTCGAACCTATGCTCTCCATGACTCTTCTCTCATAGAAAGAGAAACAAAAAATAAACTAGATAATAGAGAAATCGATTCAATTTCATTGCATCCATCTCCAATATCAATGGGATAGGAGTATTTGAAAATAGTCTCTTTCCAAATGGCTCGGCTGGATAAAAGTTAGGGCCAAGGGATATTAGATATATGTTGATGAAAGATGCTCACGATGATCCTACTAGGCTCAATCCGAACTTGATGCAACTTTGGTTATTGTCACGTAGATGAGCAAAATTTTCAATTTATAGATGTATGATTTAGCATAATACCTACTCCAAGGAACAAACCCTAACCCGCATAAGCCTCCGAATGTCCGATACGACCCTAACCCTTTACTAACCCTAACCGCTTTTACAAACCCTAGTCCACTCCAACATGTATAAATACAGGTCCTGTAACTTCATTTTACTTCACAACCAGAGCGGATCGTAGCTCTCTTATCATTACCTGTTTGCTCGGCTGAGATTTGCAGGAGGTGAGTTATTGCCTGTGGTTTTATATTTATGGTATTTTTATTATTTTGGCAGCTGGCTGGTGATGATAAAATAATCTTAGCGGATTTCTCTGAGGCAATGCATTCGATTGCCAGAGATGTGTCGTTTGTTACACACCCTGAAGCCAATTTTCATTTTTATTTGAGATCTGAAAATCTTTCTGTTTGCAACGCTGTGATGAGGTTACCTAATGTTGTTTGGCAGTGGCGGCTTTGCTGCCGTGAGCCTTAACAAAAACGACTTCTTCTTCCACTGAGCGTTGCTTTCCTTTTCTGTATTTGGATTTAGGTTCTGTCTGTAACTTGCAAACTTTTGTTTAATCTTTTTGTTCTCATTTTTTTGTAAATTTTTCAAAATTTATGCCACACGTGATTACTAGTTTCTGTTCATCGTTCTGTACTCTGGTTTGGATGAAGTTCATTCAATTGAATAAAGTTTGAAACCTGACTGCAGGCTGTGGGTATTTTAAGATCTGTGTCACTATATAGCCCAAGGTAGCTTAACTGTTTTTTCTCTATGTTATTGTTTTTCATGGGCATTGGTGGCTAGTTCATATCCCTTGGGTGAGCACTCTGGTCAAAGTCTTAACTCAAGAACTTCCAAGTAGTATCTCTGGAAAGTTTTAATTATTTTGTCTATTTGACATGTGCCTTTGTACGAAAGCTGACTGGTTTGTACCTTGGCTCAAGCAGAATCTCTCTGAAAAGGTTTTTAATTCATCTATTTATGGTATAAGTGGTCTTGCACCAAAGTTGACCTTGCATTTACCTTAGATGTCATGATCCAATGTAATTAATTTTTAAGTTTGGATCTTGGGTTGGATATGAGTACTGTAATTGCTTTGAAAAATAACTATTCTAGTACTGTAATTTCTTTCAAAAATAACTATTCTAGTACTGTAATTGCTTTGAAAATAACTATTTTACCTGGTATTGTTAAAATCATTTTAGTGACCTGACTGTCACGAAGGTTCTGATACAGAGTTGGACATTGTCGTCTGGGGTATGGTCTTTACCTAGTGGATTAGGTTGGCTTGCAGATGTTGATCTTGCATTTACCTTAGATGCCGTGATGCAATATAATTACTTTTTAGGTTTGGATCTCGGGTTGGATATGAGTACTGGAATTTCTTTGAGAGTAACTATTCTACCTGGTGGCTGTTGGTATTGTTAAAAGCAATTTAGTGACTTGACTCTCAGGAAGGTTCTGATACAGAGTTGGACATTGTTGTCCGGTGTATGGCCTTGACCTAGTCGACTAGGTTGGCTTGTTGGGATATCCGTAGTTTTTACTCTGTTGGGATATCCATAGTTTTTACTTTGTTGGATCTCAATGAGCTTTAGAAACTAATTAGATATGTGGAGACTAGTGGGGAAACCAACGTTTTACAGGATTTGAATTCAACATTCTTTTATAGAATGACTATTCCCAGCTTTTCTCTAAGCCCGTGGGCTGGCATACATATTTGAGAGATCACTCTTTCCACCTTTTAAATGTAGTTCTATGCCCGAGTTTAGTTTCTTTCTTGGGATTTTCTTTATCTTAATTTCTAACCTGTCTAGCTTGTTTATCAGCGTAGTACCTCGTATCAGCTTAGTCTTCATGGTTACTTTTCTCGTTTGTATTGTTTTGGATCTTCTTTGTACTCAAGGTAATCCAATTATATTCTTGGCCCATACTGGCCTCGACTTTATATAATAAGTGCAATTAAGATAGCTGGCTATCCATTCGATGGCTTTCAGAGTCTGCAATTTACTTGCAACCATTGATGCTTCGGAAAGCATAAGAACAGTATTGGAACGCGGTTCACAATGGATACTATATGAACAGGCGAACATCTGCCCACATCATCTGGCAACAATCCATAATGAAGAGCATCATTAATAATCTAAAGTTTCAATCCATAATAAAAACATGGATAGTCTCAGACCAATGTCATTTCGTCAAGATACGTTATATTGGCCTCGATTCTGTATAAAATATTCAATTAAGATCGCTGATAACTGAATGTGATTCCATCATAATATCTGGAATTGGAACTTTCTATTTGGAGATCGCTACCAGCCCGTAACTCTATCCGTTGTCTGTTCGAAGACTTTCAGATTTTACAATTTACTTGCAGCAATTGATGCTTTGGCAACCATAAGAGCAGTATTGGAATGGAGCTTGCAGCAATTGATGCTTTGGCAACCATAAGAGCAGTATTGGAATGGAGGTTCACAGTGGATTCTAAATGAACCAGTTAACATATCTGCTCACATCATCTACCAACATTCCTCAATGAAGAGCATCATTGATAATTTAAACTAACAATCTATAATAAAAAACATAAATAGTCACAGACCAATGTTATATGTCTTGAGACGCCAATATACAATAGCTCAAATTTCACTTGGTATCATGTACATTTTCCAATGAAACAATGATAATACTTAATAGAGAGCTAAAGCAGAAAGCATGCCAGGATGGGGTAATTGAAGCCCACATTCGCAGAGAAAGGAACTGAGATGGGTCATTGAAACCCCACATTCTCCAGTGCATTCATGTCTATCTTCAGAAGATCGATATCTCTTTGGGTTTTTAAATGTTTTCTCGACTTCTGGAAACGTACTATTCTTTTGAATATCCATTGAAGTCGCACGATCATAGATTGATGGGTAATCTGTGGTCTTCATACGAAACTCAAAAAAGGATCAGCAAAGGGTCTTCACACAAAACTCAAGTGAGCTTCTTAAGTTGGCGAATGAATATTTTGAAAATTTGGTATAAAGGAAATACTAGCATAGTTCCATCCTAACCTTAAATTTACTAATTACGAACATGGAAATCACCATGGGAACTGTGTATGAAGGGTGAAACGAACCTACTGTGGCAACTCTGTATGAGGGGTTGAAAACAATCCTAGGTGAACCAGAAATGAGAAGCTCAAAAAGGTTAAGTGTGGACAAGAGGCGACCGAGACTACATATATTGAAGGTTGAAGATGACCGTGCTTAACCATAAGCGAGTACAAGAGGTGACGAAGACTACAGGTGACCAACTGTATAAATCTAAAGATGAAGCACGGCTCATCGTAATTTTCTGCATGTGCTTTTAGCTTCAATTCCTGTTTATCGGCCATGGCTTGATGGAGTTAAGTTATCGCCATCGTTTTTAAAATCCAAGGTAGTTTGAAGATGACCGTGCTTAACCATAAGCGAGTACAAGAGGTGACGAAGACTATAGGTGACCAACTGTATAAATCTAAAGATGAAGCACGGCTCATCGTAATTTTCTGCATGTGCTTTTAGCTTCAATGCCTGTTTATCGGCCATGGCTTGATGGAGTTAAGTTATCGCCATCGTTTGTTGGCAGGGCATGATATTGCAGTCGATTGCCAGAGGTGTGGTGTTTGTTACACATCCTGTAGCCAAATTTCATTATAATTTCAGAATTTATTTGTAATGCTAGTCTCTCTTTTTGCAACGCTGTGATGAGGTTACCGTATTGTAGTTCCGGCAGTGGCGGCTTTGCTGGCGTGAACCTTAACAATAAAACCGCTTCTTCCACTAAGCGTTGTTTTCCCGTCCTACTCTCCGTCTTAATCTTTCTTTTTGGGGTAAATCTTCCAAGTTTATGCAAACTGTAGCCAGTTGCTGTTTTCTGCTGATGTTGTATTTTGGTATTTTTAAGCGTTGTTTTCGTTCGTTTTTCATCTATTATTTGTAAACTGTCCGTTTCTTTTTTTAAAAGTGTTCCATTGTTTTTAAGTCTCTGAAATATAGTAGTCAGATGCGGTCTCTCTTCAGTTAATTGAATTCTGGGTTTTGAACAAATCTCATTGAACATGTAATTGGCGACTTTTCAAATAGGCTTCTGTTTATGGCTTTCAGCTATAAGTCAAGTTGGTTTTACATTCTAAAGCTACCGATTTGTAGATGTGTGCCCTGCGTATCGATAACCTACTAACTATATTCGACCACTTTTTGTTCGCTTACTATTGGATGGCCTACCATTTTTGGTATAAATTATTGAATAGAACTACCTACATTTAAGCCATTTGTAATGGACGGGAAAGCAAAGCAACCTGTTATATCTCACACTATCGAAAAGTTTGTGAAATATTTTTAATATGCTCAATATGATAATTGTAGGAGTAGCAGCATGCATGTTAATATTTGATTTAGGGTCGGTGTCACACCGATAAGTGGGCAAGCTTCATTTGCCTTGCCCATGTTCGTGGTGTGCCTTGACCACTTTCTGGTTCATAGTTTTTGGTTTCTATTTTACACCTAGGTGTATTTTAAGGGAGAGTTCCTTGATAGGTCTTCGTTGTCTGTCTTAAGCCTATAATGGCATGTATGGTAATCTTTTTGCTAGACTTGCCACCTATCTCTACTGCAATGTTTTCATTATCGATTTTACACCTATCTACACTGATTGTTTTCAAGACATTCAAGACAACTAAGAGAATTGACCTTATAAAACAGGGTAACAGAATAGCTGTAGGAGAGATTAGTCTTGCGTGCTTCGTTGTCCACCTTTTCCCCAAGTTACTTCCTGGCCTTTGCTACTCACTTGCAGTATTTGGGCATTGGTGATATCTGGTCATTTGATTCCAGAGATCTTTATAGCCCCGAGGCGAGGCAAAGTCGTACTTTATAGCCCCGTAGAATTATTTGTAATATATATGATATATATTTTATATACATTTTAAATTTTATACTTTTATAAAAGTTTTAATACTTTACTATATATTTATAATTATAGATATATTTTTAAATTACTATATATTTATATTTATATTCATATATCTTTTTAAAGAGAAAATTATCATTTTCTCAATAATTTATTATATTTATATTTATAATTTTTTAAAATAAGAATTACTTTATTAACATATATTTTCAAGATACCATTATTTTGTTAAAAGTAACTCAATTAATTGAATAATTTTTTTCTAATTACAGTCTTACTATATAATAACAAAACTTACACTTCCACGGTAATCTCACTTTTTTACAGTCTTACTATATAATAACAAAACTTACACTTCCACGGTAATCTCACTTTTTTTCAGAAATAACATATTAATAGAAAACCCCACATCTACATCTATTAAA
>SNQJ01S0007523.1:27535-61029 GCA_010110895.2 Picea sitchensis | reverse complement strand
GACACCCAAGAGTTTTGTTCTAGTGTTTGAACCTGGTTCACAATTTAAGGTTCATTTGTATGCTGAATGTTCATTTAATTGAGCAGCTCCATCAAACCACCCAGTTGTCATATTATCTTTTGGTGTGGGCTTTGTGATTTTGTAGTGTTGAACTTTGTGACTCAGGTCAGGAGGCACTGAAAAAATAAGCTACCAGATGTTTCAACAGTTTCTTCGAGGACACAAGGCAAAACACCATTGTGGATCAGGTCTCTACAATAAGGCTCTTCCACGCCTAGTCGAAGAAGGGCAAAACACCATTGTGGATTAGGTCTCTACAATAAGGCTCTTCCACGCCTAGTCGAAGAAGAGGATGTTCTTTCTCTTGAAAAACCTTGTACCAGAGAGGAAGAAATTCTTGCAGTCCTAAAAGGTTTTTGCTAAGAACAATCTAAACTTTGGGTAAAGACCTGGGCAAAAGAAAAAAGATTACAGAACCAAATAATCTTTGAAAAGATTGAGGATCTAGATTTTCATTACCAACAGAAATCAAAAGGATTGACCAGCATAGAGTCGGATCTTCGTGTAAAGTCTTTAGAGGAAGAATGCAATAAGCATCTCCAAGCAGAAGAGGAATTGTGGCGATAGAGGAGCAGAGAAATATGGGTTAAAAGCGGTGACAAGTTTACAAGCCACAAAAGGAACAGCTGGGAGAACATGGAGATCATGGAGAAACTCCCGCCCTTGTTAATTAGAGACGACCTCCCAAATAGTTTAGTTCTAACTTCTTAAGAGTTCCGCCCATCCTTCACTCCAGAAAACTGACCTCTAACCTCTTTAGAATTCCTCCCATCCTTCACTCAAGAAAATTGACCTTCGTTAGTTTTAGACGCGGGACCCCGACTAATGAGGTGGTTGTGTCTAAACAAGTGTTGTGTTGTGTAAGGAGCTCCGTTGGTGTCATAGGAGAAGGTTTAATGCATGACACAGATGGTAGCTTAATGCATGACACAGATGGTAGCTTAATGCATGTACTCGCACTCAACTCATCCACCAAGGAGAATAAGCCCACCTTGTTCCATAGTGCCTTGTCAACCGCACCCATTAGACCTCATCCTTCATAGAAGCTTCCACTAACCAGTGTTTCCCTGCCATCTTGAAGTGCAATTATCAACCATTGAAGGTAGTCAGAGCAGGATCGTAGAAAGAGGAGGATTGAAATAAGATAAGGTTCAAGGCTGGAGTAAAAAAGAGGAGGATTGAAATAAGATAAGGTTTAAGGCTGGAGTAAAAAAGAGCAGGCCGATCACTTCGTAGTGACTTGCACCATTAAGAGCCACTATAACAGATTTTGCTAAAAATAGCAATAATGTCTTCAGAGGAAAACACTATTCTAGCTACCATCTAACATAAAAGAGGAAACACTATTTTATCTACCATCTAACAGAAAAGAGGCCCCACCTGGCCAAAAGAGCATGGACAACTATAAAAATAGACAACCTCATATATAAAAGCTGGACTACCAACAAGAACCTCCCCTAAGCACCAGTCCATTGAACTCCGGTTTAGTGTAACCCTATGACCATTTGAGGAACCCTATGTCCATCATAGAAAGCCTAAAACTAAGTTCTGCCATTAAACGTGCAACTTTCCTACTCTTACACAGAACTTATGCAGAGTAGTTTCCTACTCTTTAGACCTATTACTCATTATCCACATGAAAATTTATATTTTGGATGTTTTAGGAATTTCAAACTTACACATACATTATTAAAATATATAGTCGAAAAAGAAATTTGAAATACTAGAATTTCATTAATGTCCAACAAATGACTGCAAAAGTAGGTCAATGAGACTCTAGTACAGTCAAAAGCACTTCTGATATCTAACAACTAGAAAAACTTGATATCTAACAATCAAACCAAAAAATTATAAAAAACTAGTCCAAAAAAGAAAATGACAGAAAATGTAAATAACTATTACAACAATACAACATTATTTAAACTCCTACAATTATCATCCTATTGCTTGCAGTGAGGCACTTGAAAAACAAGTTTTTCCTATTTTGCTTCTTCCTTATAATTATTGTGTTGTACTTACATTTGAATTATAAACTTAAATGTACTAGGGCTACATGCTTAACATTATGGTTTTTTTATTCATAATCTAAAATGGAATTAGTAAGAACTCTTCATGAAATTTTACATGGATCACAAATAAATAAACAAGATTGATAAGTCAGAAATGATTTAATGCGAGATTTTAATGCGAGATTTAATGTGAGATTTAATGTAGAGAACTGAAATAATCATTTCTCTATGGTGTTTGGTATTGGTAATAGTGTTTCAATTGTTAGTTTAGGAGTAACAAGTCGTGTCAGATTTATAGAAACAAATATTTCCTTGAAGGTTTTTTCTAATCACTTTTATAAGTGAATTGTGTAAGCACCATGGATGGAACTCCATTCTTGAGAGCTTCCCATTGGGATTAATGAGTTGTCTCTATTGCAAATTGTTAAGACGACCACTGTCATGCACATCGCAGTATGGATCTCATCTAGACCAATTGTTTCTAGACTCTAATTGAATTGTATTGGTGACCCATGAAAATATCCCGACACACAACAATGGCCCTTCATTTCCTCATATTCTAATAGTCCTTGGAAGATTAATAAAAACCAAAGATTGATTTAATGATGGACTGATATTTCACGATTCTTACCCTTGCTAGAATACCATTTGAGGTATTCAATTTCCATCCAACAAAAAAATCTCTAAATCCTCACACCATAAATCCATTCACGATTACCCTTGCTAGAATACCATTTGAGGTATTCAATTTCCATCCAACAAAAAAATCTCTAGATCTTTGAACAACTTAACCACCTTAATTCACTTCGGTATTTCCTTTCCCCTGCTTTGGGGTATGCTAGTTAATATTATTTAGAACTTGTGGCATGCATAATATATTTTTAATATATCATACAATTTTTGATGATGTTGCCCATATTCAGAGGATCTAAACAATGTTGCACCATTTTATATTAGTTTCATTGTACATGCTAATCTATTACATGCTAGATTTTGGAGAAACTCATAATCTTGTGCCAAAATTCTTCATTGTTAAGTTGGGATTAGACATTACCATGCCCTATAAAGGTATTTACTATGGCATTTTATTCAAAGAAAGTAAAGTGTATGGGTATGATTAAAGATCTAGCAGTTCGTTTGTCTTAAATTCCATCTAAAAGCATTATGATGGATGTGGTAGTGGTTGATGTCACTGTGAAATATGGTATGTTTTTATCCAGATCATAGGGAGCTAAATTGGGAGGAACATTACAATTAGACATGACATAAAACAATTATAGTATTAGGAGATTAGACTAAAGGGTTATATCGAGAAGCTAAGTTTGCATATACTCTTAGCAATTCAAATAATCCATTTTTTTTAGTATATACTGAAAATGATGAAATTGGAAAAAATTCTCAGTTGGTTCAAATGGATGTGGGCTTTTCAAAGTTCCACCAGAAATTCCTTCCAGTGATGTCCTATTTTAGCATCCATCCCTAGTTCTAGTACATTAGCGCTTAAGAAGCCCTTGCAAAACTATTGATAAATATTAATGTACATATTTCTTCATAGTGCATTTTAGCACAAAATTGTGCAATCGCTATTAAAAATTGAGTTCCATCATCTAAGATAAGAAAGAAACTTCATTTTAGCACAAAATTGTGCCATCGCTATAAAAAATTGAGTTATATCATCTAAAGATAAAAAACAAAAACAAAGAACCATCACCTATGGAAAAATAAAACTCATTCTTTGAATTTTTCCACAAATAGTTTATTTGCCTTATCATTCAATTCATATACTTGAGTAAAATAAATTATTTCAGAAATGGTAGCAATCTCTAGTGACATGTTCCTAATAGGTTTGAGTAAAGATTTTGTAATTGTGCAATTCCATTCATCTAATTGATGACGAGGGAGGTAGAAGGTCCTAGCCTTGAGTGGCTTTGGGCCCTCCAATCACTTTGGTGGTCATTGATCAACATAGATGGATGCAACAATGGCAAGATGCTTAGACAAGTTGGTTTGGCACCTATTTTTGGTGTGACATGGCAAGCTATGGTTGGTTGTGATAGTAGGTTGCATGATTGGATGAGCTTGCCTTGGGTAGTTTAGCACAATGGCAAGGCATGCTGAAGTGTTAGATGGATTGACAAAGGAACTTGCCAAGCAATCGATAGATAAGTAACTTGGCAAGTCCTAGCCTTGAGTGGTTTTAGGCCCTCCACTGCATAATCACTTTGGTGGTCATTGATCACAACACAAATTGTTGGAACAATGGCTAGATGCTTGGATGAGTTGGTTTAGGGACCCTTGCATGAAGGCAAGGCACACCACAAACATGGGCAAGCTTTGGTTGGTTGTGACAATAGGTTGCATGATTGGATGAGCTTTCCTTGTGTAGTTTTGCACAATGGCAAGGCATGCTTAAGTGCTAGATGGATTGATAAAGTAACTTGGCAAACAATTGATAGATGCTCCAGGGGTTGGATTGTGTAAGATTTTGTTGTGTAGTAGGTAGTATTGGCTAGATTTTTTGTATATATGTAAGAGTTGTAGGTAGAAGGCCACACTTCTTTTTTGTGTTTTTGTAACATTCTTCATATTAATAAAGTTAAGGCATCTATCATGGTTATCACCCCATACATTTGTGTTGTGGACTCTTTATATTGTTGAATGTTGTGGTTCCTTTCAATGCATGTTGGTTAAGTAGAATAATTGACCAAGTATAAAATAATTGTTGGGATTCTCTATGGCCATGGTTGTACATGTGGCCATTGATGAATGAACTTGGTTGTGTAGGACTTGGTTGCATTCAACATATCATAGTTTAAGGTCTAGTTACAGGAAGACCTTATGTGAAGAGGTGTAGTTTGGTTGTACTAGGTGTAGGTTGGATAAGCTCTCGTGGTCGAGGCATGACAATGTTGCACAACCTTGAGGGTCAAAACAAAGTTTGGGGCACATCAAGTTTGTAAAGATAATTCCATGTAGGACTTTTCACCATTTTATGAAGGAATGTTGGTATCAAAGAATACTCTTCATCACTTTTTGGAGGAAAGGTTGGTTAAGTAGACTTCAGGCACTCTTCATTGTGTCTTGGAAAGAAGCAACAAGCTTTGGTGACATGTTGGGTAAGTGGACAAGGGTACACATGAAGATTGGCATCACAGGCTTGATGCCTTGGCACAATAGACAACCAAGACAATTCATTTCCATAGAAAAATATAAGTTCTTTTGTTGTTTTAGAAATACAGGGAAATGTTGTAGGCCAAGACGATTAACACTTGGGTGAAGTGATAATGGTAGAATCCTATGTCAAGAATGCCTCACATGATGAAGGCGGTGATGGTGGATCGATCTCCAAGACTCCAAGGAAGAAGACTAGAATTGTGAACTTGGGGAAGTCTAACAAGGAGATGATGATCTCTCTTTGTGAGCATGGAAAGAAGGTAGTATCTTTGGAATCATAGTTGGACCACATGAGCCAAGTCTATGATGACACTTTGACATAGCGTCAGAACACTGTAGAGTTGTTATCTGAAACAACAATCTAATTCATTGATGTAGATGGAAGAGTGAAAGTGATGTAAGACTTGTTGAAGTCTATTGTTAAGAAAGTCAAAGACGAAGAAGACACCATCAACTTGTTAAAGACACTATTGCCAGTGGGAATAGTTCATTGACTTCTATAAGAGTTAAAATAAAGAATTGGAACTATATGATGACACCCATAATGCTAAGTTAATTGGTAGCTTTTATTGGGATATTGCACTATACTTGGAGTAGAGTAATGTAAGTTCATAGGAAGCTAAGGTGAATGTTGATGCAATGTTCTTGATAGGGATCCTAGAGCTTTTGTTGGAGAAATCAAATGGAGGGCTTGGAAATCGGGTATAGTATAGAGAAGATTGACAATTAGGCAAAGATGAAGGTAGCTTTGAAGGCTTAGTTTGGGTCAGGGAATTAGGCTTGGATTGCACGGAATCAGTTGAAGACTCTTGAGCATATAGGTAGGGTTCAAGCTTACATCAACACATTTTCAGGGCTCATGTTGGAAACCGAGGACATGAGTGAAGCACACTGGATGTATCTATTTATGAAGGCATTGTAACCTTGGGCACAAATTGATTTGCGACATTAGAATGTGCAAACTCTTGTAGCGACTACAAGGTAGAGGAAAAGGGGAGTCCAAGGGTAGATGAAGACGCTCTTCGAGAAGTAATCCAGCAAGAACAAGAAGAAAGAAAAAGGGAAGGCAAATCCATCTAGGAAGTCTAGCGAGGAGAGGGCCAAACAACAAGACACACCTAAGGAAAAAGGTAACCTTGTTTATTGATGGATTTGTGCAAAAGATAATTATGCTAAGAGTTGACCAATGAAGTAGAAGTTGCCTGTTGTGGAGAAAGTTGACAAACCCTTTCAAGGTATTTTTCTAGTCTTGGATGTTGTGTTGGAAGACAAGCCTACAACAAGCCAAGATCAAGCCTTAGTTATGTTTAGGTAGAGTTGAACAAATGTACGATCAATTTGATGGTTAATAGTGGTGTGTCCCACGACTTTCTAAAGGAATAAGTGGTAATGGAATTTGGATTGCAACTTGAATTGACACCGACTTTTCTTAAGGCGATGAATTTGAGAGTGGAGAAGGTGGTTAGCATGGTTGATGGAGTCACTTTGAAGCTGGGTGACTAGAGTGGAAGGAAGGTGAAGGGAGTGCCGGGAGTGCCTATGCATCACTTAGACACTTTGGTTATCTTTTCAATCCAGGATTAGTGTGTCATTCTTACAATAAGGAGGCAACAAGAAAACATCAATGTGATGACTACTTGGAGTTTGGTTGTCGCAATCATCAAGGAATTGAATGACCTTGCAATGGAAGACTTGGATGCATTAGACTTGATGGTGGGTCAATACATGGAACTTCAGGAGTGAGTTTTGTGCAACCTTTGGTGGATAGAGGTTTAGTGAAGGTATTAGAGTAGACTCACTAGGCTTGAAGCCACAATGGAATCCATAATGACAACAATGGATAGAGTGTTGGATGCTTGCTTAGATAAGCAAGATGTTCAAGATCTAGGTGGATAGATGGAAGAGTTGACCAAGGAACTTTGCGAAGCATTCGACCTACAGGGGTTAGACTTAACAATGGACTAAGGTGACAAAGTTGAGGTGCATCAACCCTTGTATGTAAAGACCAAGGAAGAATCTAAACCCTATTCAAGCACACTTGGATGAATGTGTTGGCAAGACGACTTAGAAATAAAAAGATTGTTGGTTGAAGGTGAGGGCATAATTGGTTCTTATGTTTCTCTCTAAATGTACTTGAGTGAGATGTATGGACATCTTTCAATTGATCTTGGTGTCTTGGAGGATTTTGGACATATTGTTGACTTAGTTGTTGGTAGTGGCCTTAGCAACCACTTGTCATCTCATTTTCCTTGATAAGACGTCAAGGTGACTCATTGCTTAGGAGTAGGCATTGGTGTTTAGTGCACTTGCAAGAAGGTGCCTCTGAAATTTTTGATAAGGAGATGACTTAATGGTTTGAGGAAAGTGTGGGGAATTTTTTCTTTCTTTCGGAGGGTTGTACATGAAGAAGTGCATTTTCACGAATTGGAAGTGATGGTTGACTCACTACCTACTTATTCAAGACTTGATAGGTTCGACTGTATGAAAGCATGACAAAATGGATTAGAGAGCGATTGTCATAGTAGGTTTAGAGAAGTGCAACATTTGGACAATTGTATGACCTTCTTAGTTGACGTTGAGTTGCAACATTGGCATGAGGTAGCRACAACAACATTGGATGCTTGATTGCAACAATAGTGGAAGGCAACAACAACATACTTTGGAGGATACTAGGGTCTCAGAGATGTTGTCGAGGACGACAATGATTGTTAGTGGGGGAGGATGTAAGGCCCTAACCTTGACTAGCTTCATGAGCCTTCGTTGCACTGTCACTTTGATGGTTGTTCACTGATGTAAGCGGAGGCACAATAGTGGCTAGATGATTAGATGAGTTGTTTTGGGTGCCCTTGTACCAAGGTAAGGCACATCATGGTCATGGTCAAGAATCGGTTGATTGCGACAAGTTGCAAGATTGGACAATCTTGACTTGGGCGATGTTGCGCAATGGCAAGGCATGTATTAAGTGTGAGATGTATTTGTAAATCACCTTGGTTGGCTTTAGACTTGGGGGCCTTGATAACATGTAGACCCAAGGAGATGGGTGCGTGCAAGGCACATTGCATACATGGTTAAGCATTGGTTGGTTGTGACAACATGTTGCAAGATTGGACAAGCATGCCTTTGGCGATGTTGCACAATGACAAGGCATGTCTAAGTGTGAGATGTATTCGTAAAGAGCCTTGGTTGGCTTTAGACTTGGGGGCCTTGGGCGACATGGAGAACCAAGGAGATGAGTGTTCCATTACTTTGGGGTTGCGACAGATGGGAAGAGTGCCTTTAGGCACAAGTAACCATTGGGCATAATTGTTGGATGCACAATCATTGCGTACATGGCATGTTGATGCAAGTCATTGAAGGTCACATAGGCATCGTTAGGTACAAGTCACCAAAGGGTGTGAAGGTTCTGTTAGGCGCAAGTAATAGACAAACAAGTCACCTTTGTGCGTGTGCAATTAGATTTGGTGGATGAGTTGCATGTTGGGTCCACTTTGGCAAGCAATAGATCGTAAGACACCTTAGAAGGAGGAAACAACTAAGACACGATTCCTATATAAAGAGGATGCATGATAGTGCAAAGTCAATTAAGAAGAAGGAAGAGACCATTCATACAAGGGCATTCAAGGGCTTTTTGGTTGTGCAAAGTTTTGGGGTCAGTGCAGTGAGGAATTGGACGTTGATTAAAGTGATCTAAGGAAGCGAGAAGCTATGGATCCTTCAAGGATTGGATTGTGCAAATTTGTTGGGAAATAGACAATAGAAAATTTTGCCTAGATTTATTGTACATATGTAATGGAGTTGTAGGTAGAAGGTCACACTCTCTTGTTTATTTATAACATTCTTCATACTAATAAAGTTAAATCTTTCGTCTTGGGTACTGTGCAAACATTTGTGTTGTGGACTCTTTTAATGTACCTAGTCTCCAACCTGAGTCCCATCACTGCAAAAATGTCTTAACCTGCTAAATACAAATCTAAGAATTCCCCATGCATATAAAAGAGATCCAAGGTTAGCATGCCCATAAAAATTACAACAAAATCACTTGTTGTTTTTCCCATGCATCTAACAACATTTATAAAAATGTGAATGCAGCCAGTAAGCACACAACAAATAGACACAACATTCAAATAATCATTTACATGGTGGAATAATCATAATAAAAGCAACATAACACTTATACAAATGATGAATCTCCCAGCCATAGGTGTTGTTCCAAATCTCAATAACAAACCACCCTCGAGTTGAGGTTATGAGTTCACACGGAGACCCGACTCTAAGGCTATCCACTCTCCACACAAAACAACCCCAAACCTAGGTTCTACTCTCTTCCCCACAACTTGCACAACCTAAGGAATGAGATCCCCCTTCATTGCACACAGTCCCTTGGGCCTTCCCACTTCCCTACAGGGCTCTAGTGCACCTAGTTGACCAAGAACCTTTCTAGCCACTCCAGGAGTGCCCACAATTGTCTTCACAAGGCTCTAGAACCATTTCCTCAACGAGAAAATGCACTATAGGCTTACAACCCCTTTAGTAGACACACATGCCTCCTTCTCAGCATAAGATGTAACCAAACAATGGTTGCCTTCATACACATGGCTGGTGCTTTTCCCAACACTCAACTCCTCTCTTGCTTCCCAAAATATGCATGTGAAAAACCCTCTTTTCTGCATATAAATTTCATTTTCCTCAAGCCAGTGAACTGCTCACTTTGCCCAATGTTGATTCAAGATTGTACTTCAACTCCATCCTTTCCAATAACTATGGGATGTGACTTCTCACACCCACCCTCATTTAATGATTGGCTTTGGGAACACTCAACAACACAATAGAAGGTTATACACAATGATAACAATTCATGAATGTGGGTTTGGATTAATACTCATGAATAAAATCCCCCTTCGATCCCTCTCTCTTGTGGAATCATAGCCCCCCATCATTTTTATCCCTCTTGTATCGCAACCAACGATTACTACTTTTATTAATCATTTCAAGGTACATAATATATAGTTTGGCCCTCATCCATAATAATCCAAATGAACTCGTTTCCCGAACATATCGACTCACCAGACTAAACGAAATTTATATAATTACATTATAATTTGTGGGAGTTAAAACCAGGGATATTACATTCCCCTCTTTTTTTTTGCACTGTCCTCAATGCACAACACTATACGATGTACATACAATTACAATGCCAGGCTCTTCGTCATAATATCACACAGAGATTCCAGCCTAAATATAAATATATAGGCACTTTGGCCCTAAAAACCATAGATATATAGGCTCCCTGGCCCAAAACGTGCAAAACGATTTCATAGTTTACCATTCTAGCAACAGTTCCAACAAACATCTTCTCCTTCATGATTTGCATCACTTTCCTCTAACTACAACGACAATATCTTTCATACTTCGTCAATTCCCACAACAATTCTAACCAATAAATTTTCGTTCCCCTCAACTTGCACAACTCAAGGAAGTGTACTCCTTTCTCTGCATCACAGTCCCTCAGGCTATACCAATTCCCTCTCAAGGTTCTAGCATAAGGTCGGACATGAAGTCTTTGAGTTGTGGCTCAGGAACTCCAACTGTGATAATGGAATCTCCAACTTTCAAATAGCTTCAATTGTGTCTCCTGCACAACATCTTAACACAACTCTCGTGGAAAGAAAATACACAACATGACATAAAAAAACATTCAGACACATAAAAACATAGATGCAAAAATGTAATTTGGGCACAACAAGTAGTAGTGAATAAGAATTTTTTTGGAATGCACTGTACAACAATTAACCCATATTTCAACATAATTAACATGGTAATAATGATCACTTATTTATATGGTTTTTTCTCTGTTCTACAAGAAGCCACAACAAGGATTCAACTTCTTGTTCTTTCTGACACACCTTCATGATCCTAATCACCTTGTCATATGCATTATTGAGTTTCATTCCCTTTGCCATCCTCACCCTCCAGGATCAGATATCCCCTTCATTGCTACACAGTCCCTTGTCAGTGATCCATCATTTGCTAAGGTGTTCTTGCGCAAGGGGAGTGTCAACTCACTATCATATTTTCACTGGAAATGTGTAACCTGTGGCAATCATAGGGTTCCAATGTCTTAACAATAGCCTTCTTCCCAAGATTTCAATTTCGATTATCATCATCTCATATGTATCACACATAAACAATTATTATGAGATATCATCATAACATTTAATTTCTTCTCAAAACGTTTGACTCTTGCAGAAGCAGAGTTTGGTCTTCCTTATGGGCTTACACCATTGCCATATCCAAGACCATTTTTCCTACAATTTTCTTTACTTTCATTCAACCAAACCAATTGTGAGTATCCATGTACATTATTATTTCATTGCAACGTTTGCAATTAGTCCATGAAGTGATTTCATAATTATATTGTTTTAAAATTCAATCACTTACAACTGTTATTCCCATCAAATGGAATGAAACCATCATTTTGTGCACATGCATTATCTAGCATACCAAGCTTTTCATAATTCAATAAAACATAATCAACAAACTGATGCGCCAATGCCCTTGGCCAACACATCCATGTCATGTATTCCACCATGGTGAGTTGGAAGGTCTACCCATGCCTCAAAATATCATCCAAACTCTTCCCTATTACTCGTTTGATATTTCGAATACCTTCCTTTTCAATCCATAGAGAACACCAGATATATAATCATTTAGTGCTCTTTAGTGTCGAAAAAGAGGTTGTAGTCCAAACAACGATTATATAGGGGAAAGACCATTAAGCACTTGTATGGCGTTATAACCTTTCCATAGCCAACCACAATCATGGATTCACACAAGATTATTTCTATTGACATTCATTGTTATAGCAATAATATATCTCCTAACTGGACATGGTTATGATCTCTAATCCAACATAACATACTACTAATTCTATATAAATGCTTTCAAGCATTAAACAACATTTGTTCCTCCAAGGCTCTCTGCCTTTACACATCAATCAAAATATTGAACCTTAACTGAGGGAATTCTTACCTCAATTCCCTTCATCATTTTATGCAACATAAGCAACCAAATACATACCTGCATGACTGTTATCGAATTCCTTGATGCTACCTGATCATTTGATATTTTGTAGAAGCTCGCTAATTCCCTTCACCAATTCTCTTGGTCAACACTTTTATCATTCTCATTTGTCTTCATATGGATGACTTTCATATGTAGTAGCATCATCAACATCTTCAACCATGCTATAAACAGTTTCCTCGTTACACAATCCATCATCAATAGTATTCAAATATCACAACATCATTAGTTCATGTATATATATCAATAGACTACTTTTAGTCTGCACTCATTCCATATACATGTCTAGGCATGTTCATATGCACAAAATTTCCATTAATATGTACTAAGAAATTAATCTCATCATTCCTATTTCATGTACATGCATTATATCTTTATTGTAGACATCACACATCAATTTTATCATGCACTCCAGTGCATATATATTTAAGCTTTAATTAATTAATTATTGATTGTTGTAGATGGTTGTCCTTGAATTTATGTAGAACCTCGCTACCTTGTACACTAACATTATCTTCAACTGTGCACCACTGGCCCGTATTCAGAACCTTCTATCCAAGCCCTATTTAGTCATTCTGCATTTCCAACCACTAGATCCACCAATGTTGCCATCTCACAACTGCTTCCTTTATGCATAGAATCTTGTCCCAACATATTTAGGCTAAAATTCTCAATATTCAGAGTGTTGTAACATGCACTACTCCAGTTGAATATTAACATTGCAATCTAATTAACCACTCCTCATTTCCTTGACCAAACCAGTCTTGAAATACCATTGTCATTAATTGACATTTCAATATTATGAAAATTTTCTTTTACATTATCATTTCCAATATATTTTGCTACCCACGAGTTTGCTCAATTTTAAATACCTCTTCACTTCATTGAGTGATTCACTGTGAAGCATTTCTTGGCCACTCAAGATCACTCTGCTCCAAATGGAATGCTACACTCCTCCATTTTCACCTGTACCCTGCTTTCGTTGCACACTTTGATAATAGAGACAACTTTCTTGCTTTGGATATTTTTGGACAAAAGTTGCTAGATCATATCTAACAATTCATTTTTCATTCATTCCTATGCTTGCACATCAATATCTTCAACCATGCTATAAAAAATTTCCCCGATACACAATCCATCATCAATATTATTCAAATATCACAACATCATTAGTTCATGTATATATATCAACATAGTACTTTTAGTCTACACTCATTCCTGTTGATGATTACAGTTGCGTGAGACATCCTCCAGGACACAAAATAATTGGTTTGACCTGAGAAAGAGCCCATCAGTTGGGTGTTCCCATGAGATGGGTATGTGTTTCCTATCTGAGACAAAACTGGAACATTGTGATGACCTCCTCTGTGCAAAGAGTTGAGATGATACTCCATATGATTATCCTGTGTAATGTAGTGAGAAAGAAGATTTGTTGAGTTGGACGTGCCTGTGGCTGAGCACAGGTGAACGTGTGGAAAAGCCCATGAGTTGGGTGCATCGTTTTGAGACGGAGATGAAACGATGTATTAGCCTTCTTTGAGCAGAGAGTTGAGGTGATGTAATCCAGATGATTCTCTTGTGTAACGTAGTGAGAAATAAGATATGCTGAGTTGGACCTGCCTGTGGCTGAGCACATGTGAACATGATCCTAGTGGTTGAGCACTAGTGAGTGTGGTTCTCCTATGAGACACAATGAGATAGAGATGTGGACATCCCTATCGCTGAGAAAAGATGGATGTTCCCCTAGTGGCTGAGCACTAGTGGGTGTATGAGATCCCTCGCTATATTGTTCAAGAGTCAGACTTACCTGTAACCCTATTTGTGATGTAAATGGTACAGGTCGACCCCACCATAAGGTGAAAGATAATTAGTGTAAAAGATAATTAATATGGTAATTATTAATTATATTATGAATTATTGAGGTCGGCCCTATTGTGCCAATAGAGACTACTGTTGACAAGTTCAGTCTAATATAAGTAAAGGTAAATTCCCCATTGAGGAATCATATCACAAGTGTGAGTTTGGAAATTTCAGCAAACACTTGTTCTTGGTAAAAGTGCACACCTCTCTTGGGCGCTAATATTCTAGGGTTTGCGAACACCCTTTTGTGTGCTAGGTCTTTATGGTGGTGGAGGTATTTCTCTTGAATAATATAACAAAGGATTGGCTGGGTTTATTACCTTGTTGATAAGAGTTTCCCAGGATACTTCTTGTGTACTTGTGCATGGTTTTTGTTCTTGTGATCTTGGTTACTGCAACAAATTGTTTATGGTTTAAGTAAAGTGCTAAAATGGAATGAAATTCATGCTCAAGCCTAGATTATTGAAAAATAAACATGGTTTCAGAGCATAGGTCTTGAAGAACCCATTGCATAAGTTTCTACCAGTCATTCCTCCTCTTTTGTAGAACCGTGCGACCCTCCTAGGGTTTCCAGAAAATCCGTACGACCCTCTTCTTTTGGGTGTTTCAACACTTCATACTTGGATGTTGGGGTTGAAATTTGGATAGGAGGCTACGACCTCCTTCAACGCACCTCCAGAAACTCTCAAAGTGAAATTCTGATAATTTTGGATTTTTGGCCCTAGGGTTTCTAGGGTTCTGCAAATTTATGCAGATTTCTGGTTTTAGGGTTTCTGCATCTCTTTGAAGAAGCCTTCAAGATTACCTGTGTTCTTATGAATTTCAAGGCTTATTATTAGCATTCATAATCCCAACAAAACCTAAGGTTTATAGCCTGGCCTAGCCGTTAGGTTTTCTAGCCCAGTTAACAAGGGCTTGTGAAGAATCTAAAAATATGATCAACAAAACTATGATGGAAGATAAGATCGATGGATCAAGCAACTTAAAGTTCCTGGAAGACAAGATTTCAGAGGAAGACTTATTATGGGTGATACAAAAAGGTTTATCGGAGACAACTATCGATGAATGGAAGGAAGATGACGTCAAGACATGGAAGCCAATCATCTACTCAAGCTCTTACATTGAAGGGCCAACTTCAAAATAACAAAAGGTGACACCGTGTCTATCAAGACATGGAAGCCAATCATCTACTCAAGCTCTTACATTGAAGGGCCAACTTCAAAATAACAAAATAACAAAAGGTGACACCGTGTCTACCTTCTTTATGAAGATCTCAGAGGACATAGATCAACCATGTGCCATTGGAGAAATCATATCAACACCCTCAGGTATGCACTTGTATATATTATTTGTATCATTGTCATGAGGGAAATTGAAAGAGGAAGGAATCTTTGTTGAAGTCACGGATCCAGAGGGATCTCAGTGCATTCAGAGGAACAACACACTAGAAGTGAAAACTTCAAGTTTGATCGTTTTAATTATCATGCTTCTAAATTACTTTTTTAAAGTTTGCTACGTTAAACGTAGGTGTTGTAGCTGTGCCAACAATCCTTAAATTGTTTTGATTCTAGAGATGTACTCATTATTCTCCTTTAGGATATATTCTTGTTTTGTTTCCTTTCGTTTATTCCAGGAAGGTTAACAATAAAGAAAGATGTTTATAATTCAAACTTCAGAGGGAGTCAAAACTATTTGAGGAGGAAGAATATAACCGTCATTGAGGCAACTGATGCAATAATTCACGATAAGAATATTTCTATGATTCTATGGGAAGAAGCATGTATGATACTATATATGTTCAGAACATGAGTCTTCACCAGATTTTGAAGAAACATAACTTCCGAAGAATCCTTCACCAGAGTGAAGCCTGAGATTGAACACTTCCTGATATTTGGGTGTCCAATGTATTTTCATGTACTCAAAGAGAATATGTCCAAGATAGACCCTTCAGGGAGAAAGGATACATTTATGAGATAAAAAGTGAATCTTCAAAGACATATTAGATCTACATCCCTGGTCACATAATGAGACAAGCATAGATGTTTCCTTTGAAGAAGAGATAGTCTGTCAAAGATCCAAATAATCTCAGATGAAGATTGATAGAGAGACAATACCTTCTCCCCCTTAAGAAATTTAGAGGGATACATACATTATTCCAGTTTATCTAGTTGTTCCAGCTGATCCAGTTGCTCCAGTTGATATGCCCAGAGATATTGCAGTAGGGCATAAAAGGCCTGTCTGGGCTCGACAAATTTTGTAGGAGGCAAAGGGACATACATCCCCTCAAGGCACATCCCGAGAGAGAAAGAGACCAAAGAGATTTTCGAGCTACCTTTCATCCACGAACCACATCATCGATTCCAAGCCTTCTTTTCATGGAGAAGCAACAAGTGAACATGCATGGAAAGATGCCATGACAAAAGAATACCGATCTATCTTGAAGAAGGATGTATGGGATAGTGTTCCGAGACTAGAAGGGAAGTCTGTGATGACTTCCAAGTGGATCTATAAAATCAAGCATGTAGCTGATGGAAGTGTCGAGAAATACAAATTGAGATTTGTGGCTAGAGGATTCCCATAAACCAAGGGAGTTGTCTATGATGAGACACCTGATCCAGTAAACACGTTACACTTCCATTCGTACTACCATCCATGAGCTGGAACTACTTCAGATGGAAGGATTCTTGATGAGTTTGGGTTTCAACAAGGGTGTTGTTGATCCAAACCTATATTATTACATTGTTGGTGACAAAAGCCTGATTTTGATGACTTATTCAGGAAGCCGTGTTGTTGGATACAAGCAAGCTTTGACTTTTGATTTCGATATGTAAAATTTGGGTATGATGCACTGCTTCTTGGGACAAGAAGTATGACAGGGGACCAATGAGACTTTTCCTAAGTCAAAGAAAATATATAGTGGGGATATTAAAGAAGTTCAGTATGACATAATGGAAATCCATGACTACATCGATGGTGATGGATTTGACGATAAATAAATGATGATGATTCAGACGAGATTGATCCACATATGTATCAACAACCGATTGGATCACTAATGTATCTGGTTAACCACAGACTCTATATATGCTATGCAGTGAATGTACTTAGCCAATTCATGAGTCAGCCGAGAAAGACTCACTGGACAACAAATAAACATGTATTGAGATATCTACGAGGCACAGTTGGATATGGCCTGAGATATGTCTCTAGTGTAGACTTGAGTCTGCAAGGATATGCAGAATGGACAAAAGGTACAGTGGACCAGAAGAGCACATTCGGTTGTTGTTTTACCTTGAAGTTTGCCATGATTTCTTGGTGCAGCAAGAAACAAAGCTCCGTGGCCTTGAGTACCAAAGAAGCAGAGTATATATCATTGAGAGTGCAAAGCAGCGTGGCTTCAAAAGATTCTGAAAAATTTATTTGATCATGAGATGGATCCTATTATTATTTGTGATAACCATAGTTGTGTGAAGCTCTCTTGAGAACCCTGTGTTTCATGATAGATCAAAACACGTTGAGATAAAATATCATTATATCAGAGACATGATG
Organism: Picea sitchensis; assembly: GCA_010110895.2. Classification (NCBI taxonomy): domain Eukaryota; kingdom Viridiplantae; phylum Streptophyta; class Pinopsida; order Pinales; family Pinaceae; genus Picea; species Picea sitchensis. Next base: position 43,297 of record SNQJ01S0007523.1, on the reverse strand, counting down.
CAGAGGAAATCAATACACGTGCAGTACCTTCCTACACATGAGAAGATTGCAGACATCTTCACCAAACTGCTTGAAGTTCAAGTACTTCCATGAGAAACTGGCTTGGTGGAGAATACCTCTCTAGCTGAGAGGGAGTGTTGGTGACTACAACCAAGACGAAGTTCGAGTAATTCCGTGTGAGCCTTGACCTGATGGAGAATGTCTCCCTAGCCGAGAGGGAGTGTTGATGATTACAACTACGTGAGACATCCTCCAGGACACAGACTGATTGAGTCGACCTGAGAAAGATCCCATGAGTTGGGTGTTCCCATGAGATGGGTATGTGGTTCCTATCTGAGATAGAACTGGAATGTTCTGCTGACCTCCTCTATGCAGAGAGTTGAGATGATACTCCAGATGATTCTCCTGTGTAATGCAGTGAGAAATAAGATATGTTGAGTTGGACATGCCTGTGGCTGAGCACAGGTGAATGTGTGGAAAATCCCATGAGTTGGGTGCATCGTTCTGAGATAGAGATGAAACAATGTATTAGACTACTCTGAGTAGAGAGTTGAGATGATGTACTCTGGATGATTCTCTTGTGTAACACAGTGAGAAAGAAGATCTGTTGAGTTGGACGTGCCTGTGGCTAATCACAAGTGAACGTGATCCTAGTGGCTGAGCACTAGTGAGTGTGGTTCTCCTGTGAGATGCAATGAGATAGAGATGTGGAAATCCATGTGGCTGAGCACAGATGGATGTGCCCCTAGTGGCTGAGCACTATTGGGTGTATGAGATCCCTTGATATATTGTTCAAGAGTAAGACTTACCTGTAACCCTATTTGTGATGTAAAGGGTACAAGTTGACCCCACCATAAGGTGAAATATAATTAATGTAAAATATAATTAATATGGTAATTATTAATTATATTATGAGTTATTGAGGTCGACTCTGTTGTGCCAATAGACACTACTATTGACAGGTTCAGTCTAATATAAGTAAAGGTAAATTCCCCATTGAGGAATCATATCACAATTGTGAGTTTGGAAATTTCAGCAAACACTTGTTCTTGGGAAAAGTGCGCATCTCTCTTGGGCGCTAGTATTCTAGGGTTTGTGAGCACCCTTTTTTGTGCTAGGTCTTTATGGTGGTGGAGGTCTTTTTCTTGAAGAATATAACAAAGGATTGGCTAGGTTTTCTTCCCTTGTTGAGAAGGATTTCCCAGGATACTTCTTGTGTACTTGTGCATGGTGTTTCTTCTTGTGATCTTGGTTGCTGCAAAAAATTGCTTATGGTTTAAGTAAACTGCTAAAATGGAATGAACTTCATGCTTAAGCCTAGCTTATTTAAAAATCAACAATTTCATATACATGTCTAGGCATGTTCATATGCACAAAATTCCCATTAATATGTACTAAGAAATTAATATTATCATTCTTATTCCGTGTACATGCTTTATATATTTATTGTAGACATCACACATCAATTTTATCATGCAATCCAATGCATATATATTTAAGCTTTAATTAATTAATTATTGATTGTTGTAAATGGTTGTCCTTGAATTTCTGTAGAAACTCACTACTTTGTACACTACCATTCTGTTCAATTGTGCACCACTGACCCCTATTATGAACCTTCTAGCCAAGACCTACTTGGCCATTCTTCATTTCTAGCCATTAGATCCACTAATGATGCCATCTCACAACTGCTTACTTTATGCATAGAATCTTGTCCCAACATATTTAGGCTAAAATTCTCAATATTCATAGTGTTGTAACATGCACTACTCCAGTTGAATATTAACACTACAATCTAATTAACCACTCCTCATTTCCTTGACCAAACCAGTCTTGAAATATCATTCTCATCAATTGGCATTTCAATATTATGAAATGTTTCTTTTACATTATAATTTCCAATAACTTTTTCTACCCATGAGTTTTGTCAATTTTAAATACCTCTTTACTTCATTGAGTGATTCACTGCGAAGCATTGCTTGTCCACTCAAGACCACTCTACTCCAAATGGAATGCTACACTCCTCCATTTGCACATGTACCCTGCTTTCGTTGCACACTTTGATAATAGAGACAACTTTCTTTCGTTGGATATTTTTGGACAAAAGTTGCTAGATCATATCTAACAATTCATTTTTCATTCATTCCTATGCTTTCACATCAACATCTTCAACCATGCCATAAACAATTTCCTTGATACACAATCCATCATCAATATTATTCAAATATCACAACATCATTAGTTCATGTATATATATCAACAAACTACTTTTAGTCTACACTCATTCCATATACATGTTTAGGGATGTTCATATGCAGAAAATTCCCATTAATATGTACTAAGAAATTAATCTCATCATTCCTATTTCATGTACATGCATTCTATCTTTATTGCAGACATCACACATCAATTTTATCATGCACTCTAGTGCATATATATTTAAGCTTTAATTAATTAATTATTGATTGTTGTAGATGGTTGTCCTTGAATTTTTGTAGAACCTCGCTACCTTGTACACTACCATTATGTTCAAATGTGCACCGTTGACCCCTATTCTGAACCTTCTAGCCAAGCCCTACTCGACCATTCTACATTTCCAACCACTAGATCCCCTAATGCTGCCATCTCACAACTTCTTCATTTATGCATAGAATCTTGTCGCAACATATTTAGGCTAAAATTCTCAATATTCATAGTGTTGTAACATGCACTACTCCAGTTGAATATTAACATGACAATCTAATTAACTAGTCCTCATTTCCTTGACCAAACCAGTCTTGAAATACCATTCTCATCAATTGACATTTCAATATTATGAAATGTTTCTTTTACATTATCATTTCCAATATCTTTTACTACCCACGAGTTTGCTCAATTTTAAATACCTCTTCACTTCATTGAGTGATTCAGTGTGAAGCATTTATTGGCCACTCAAGACCACTCTTCTCCAAATGGAATGCTACACTCCTCCATTTTCACCTGTACCCTGCTTTCGTTTCACACTTTGATAATAGATACAACTTTCTTGCTTTGGATATTTTTGGACAAAATTTGCTAGATCATATCTAACAATTCATTTTTCATTCATTCCTATGCTTGCACATAGAGGTGACTCATCTACTCCACGTGTCACACCTCATATCGTGATATCCTTTTTCCTTCTATTGCAACAAGTTTTTTAGCCTTCACTACATTTGTACCTTCAAGGATATGGAGTTCTCCTTAACTCCCTATGCATGCTTATGAAATTCCTCATCCATTGGCTTCAAACGTTATATGAGAAAATCTGTTGATTTTCCTTTGTAAGCCATTCAGACTCTATAGCAGTTGAATACTTTTTCTCTTCTCTTTGTTAGTACTTTTTCAACCTTTCATCACCTACTCTGCAACCATGCTCTTCCCTCTACATCTCTTGTTACTTTGGCCAATTGTACAAGCTTGACCTGCTTCCTTGTCTAATGGACCCTGGGATTAATCTAAAACAGACCCACACAATCCCCATTTGTGGAATATTATCCCCTTGCTAGCAATCCCTTCACATGACATTCTCTGTTGGAGTGCTCCTCTGCTTATTAACAATGCTATGTTGTTGGGAGCATTCCTATTTTGAGAAGGAAGACTATTTTGGGTGCATGCCTACTTTTGGAGAAAAGATCTATTTTGGGAAAGACCTAATTTTGGAGCGCGTGCAACAACTGGAAATAAAGCAACATTTAAGAAAAGAAAGAAAACAACATGCAAGAGGAAAAACAACGTGGCGCGTAGGAAGACAAAACTAACCATGATAGGGTTAGGGTTTTTGATAAAGATTTTAATGGCTATAAGCCTGTAAAATAGTATAAATAAGAACCTAGGAGGTCTAGGTTAGGGGTTGGTTGGTTAAGTGCCTAAAGATTGTTGATAATTTTTTTTGAAAGTTGTTGAGTTGTAGAAGAGTCGAGTAAGGTAGATTTTGAGGGTTAGATCACAGGCTAAGGAGCATGGTGTGATCTAGTCTGCCTCACAGAGGTTCCTTAACCTCATCATGATTGTATGATTGAAGATGTAATGTGCACAACACCATATTTTGCAGCAGACTAAATAAAAGAGAAGAGAAGCCAAATCTTTGTGGACGTATCCCAAGAGGGGGTGAACCATGATAAAACTTGTGTTCTGTGTGATGGTTATTGAATGTTTACTTTTTGTCAATGATTAGTCTATGAATGAATGAATAACTAGATGTATTAACATGCATGAAAGAGGCTAAAGATGAATGCATATTAGGAATACTTGAATCAATAACAAGTTTAATGCATAAAGAAATATAGAATACACTCCCATATCCTCACTCATTCCTAGACTGCAAACACCTAGGTATTTCAGTCACCCATAGAACTATCTCGGGTGAGACTGCATTGTGCACCCTGTGCACAACGTTGTCTTTTGGTTTACCAGGAGGGCCTATAGTTTTAGAGGGTTTTGTTGGAAATCTGTTCAAATCTGAACACAAGTCAACCCAAGAAGAAGAGAAAGAGAGATATATAACCAACAAATGGTTCCGTCGCTGGCTGGAACTACATGGGATTGCGTGGAAGAAATGTGCAGAGGATGAAAGTATAGAAGGGAATGTTCAGGCCATGGAATCCAACAAAGGCGGAGATTGAAAGATGGTTGAAAATGAAAGAACTCAAGTTTGCGTAGAAGGACAACCGAAACCCTAACCTAACACCGCACAAATATCTCGACAAATACATGTTTAACGACTTGCATGAGGTATTTTTCTGTGATTTCCTACATTCATTGTAGGAGTGGTTATTAAGGTTAAAAGATAACCACCCCACAAATCGAATCAGAAAGTTGGAGTGGAATCATGTGGAGATAACGCAGTTACAACAAGTTGGTAACAAATTCACGCGCACAATATATTTTTGGTTAGAGAATATTGTTGCAGGGTTTATCACCAAATTTGTAGTAGATACAACGAAGTCTTACACCGCAGTAGAGCATGAATTTCTAAAGGGACCCAGAGGTAGGTACATTAGATCGTTGTATACTTCAATCAAATTTTATTGTATAACAACGGTGTGATGACCATGGAATCAAACATTTAAACTTCCTTGCGTGCATGGGGGAAGGGGGGAAGCAGTGACAGGAGGCTAAGAAATGGAGGAAGAGATGGACAAGGGAAAGAAGGAGGCCATGGACCCAATCATGACAGAGGAATATCAGATAAAGCAGATAATGACAAAAGTTGGAAAGACGCGTAGTGGAGTACCCTACCAATATAAGATGAATAACAAGAAGAGAGCCATAGTTGATAGAGGGGGCTTGACAAGCGACGAAGAAGAGGTAGAGGATCTCCAGGATGTGGAGTAGATTGAGGAAATCATGCACATAACATATGAAAGGAAAGCAGGAGGTCCAATGGAAGGAACAAAAGGAAGAAATCCAATCCATATCATCGTCAATGTGGAACCTACAACCCCATGTGCGACTAACACACCAGAAAGAACACCAATGTTTAGACAATCGAATTTTAGTGGAAGAAAGGAAACATGAAAAACATCCAAGCAAAGAACAACAACTGGAGGATCCATTTAAGGATGTAATAGTCAAATATCTACACTGCGTGGAGGTAGTAGTTCAACAAAGTTTAAAATGGCAGGACATGATCCCACGATCAGGTTACCATAATTTCGGGGAAAGGCATTAGAGGACCCTGAAAATCACTTATTCATCTGTGAGAAGATCTGGAAAGCAAAGTAGATCACATATGAGGATACAAAACTCACACATTTCGCTATCCCACTAAGAGACTGCACACTGGACTAGTATATGAGCCTAGATGTAAACAATCCACTAGGAGTAACAAAGACTATTGCAGATGTGAAAAAACTCCTGATAAACGAGTTTCATAAGCCCAAGTCAGAAGAACAGTATATGAATGAAATGATTGAAATCAGGCATAAACCAAGTGAGTCTGTTTGGGAGATTGATCAGAGGTTTAAGCGCCTAAAATTTAAGTTGAAATATGCAATGACGGAAATGCAACATAAGCATCTATTTGTGAACTCATTGTTACCACATTTGAAATACCCATTAAGACAACATAAGTTCCATACCTAGGCAAAGGATTTGCAGGCAGCCTTACAAATGGAAGAGAACCAATATCAATAGACAGATCCAACAATAGAGGAGCTGAAGGAGGATTTGAAGAATCTAACATTTCAACTTAACCAAAATAAGGGTAAAGAGAAAATATAAGTTGTTTGGTGTACCTTATGCATGACAGAAGGACATCGTAAGAATGAATATCCAACTTTCGCATAGTATATGGAGATAGGGGTGCCTAACCCATTGCCAACAGGAGGACCATGGTGCAAGATTTTCAAGACACGTGGACATGATCTATATCAATGCCCAATGATGCAGAAGTATAAGACAGTACCCAAAAGTCCATATTGCAATTTTTGCAAGTCAGTGGGTCATGATGATAAGGATTGTAGGACAATGGAGCTGATGAGAGAAAGAACTTCAAATACTTATAGGGTGTAAGCATAAATTATCATAGGACAAGCTATACCTCAGTTCAACCAAGTACTGCCACCATACAATAATGCGCAACAACAATACAACACTGTGCAACAACAATATAATAATGCACAACCACAGTATAATCCTGCGCAGTATAGCCAAGTACCTCAGTACAATGCACGATGCATAGACCAAGGTGGATCTAGAGGTGGGGGATGAGGCAAAGGATGATTTGGACGAGGTAGTGGACCAATAGTGTGCCATAAATGAAAAAAATTAGGACATTATGAAAGGGAATGTTCACTCCCACCAACGACATGTATGTACTGTCGCGCGACAAATCATGACACAAAATATTGTCCAACACTCTTGGGAAATATCCAAGAAAAAAGGAACCAGAACAATGAGAATATCCAATGGAATCCAGGGATGATGGGAGAAACATCAATATAGTCACTAAAGGAGGAGACAACACAGGAACTGACACAGTAAAACAAGATCCAACACAACACCAATGGGTTAAGAAGAATATTGAACCACATAAGTAGTTTGATGCACAAAAAGAAAAAGAAACATTTAAGGAGGCCATACATGTGTTTCTCAAGAAAAATGTCATGTCTACATTAGCCGCGCAACAAAATCAGAACTCATCAATGTACGAGATGCCCTCCTCAATGGACCATACCAATAAAGGAAAACCTTTAGAGCAAGTAAGTACCATAAAACTTTTCTGCAATCCTATATTAAGCTATGGAATGACCCATAATCTATTAGGGTTTAAAAAAATATGCTAGAAAGATGTAACACATATGAGGAAAGGAAGTTGGAACATAAAAAATTCAATCATCTCCATACTAGAAGAAGGACAAACATAGAATTTAGACTAAATGCTAATATTGGAGATTTCAATATGGAAGATATTATACTAGATTTAGGATCCGAAGTAAATATCTTACCTAAGAAGACATGGCAGTGTATGGGAGAACCCACACTAGGCTATTCATTTGTCCAACTGAAACTAGCAAATCAACACATAGTATTACCAATTGGAAGACTTAAAGGTGTGACAATAGATCTGGATGGAGTGCGCACTATTGCAGATTTTGAAGTAATAGAGATAGTATATGGCACGCCACCTTATCCAACATTGCTTGGAATGGATTGGGAATTTGATAACCAATCTATAATCAACCTGAAGAAAATGAAAATGACTTTTCAATCAGGCGAATATAGATTCATTGCACCATTAGATCCATCGGAAGGAGAAAGGTTTGTAGAACCTACTTGTTTGGATCTGGATGAAATAAACTAGTTGTACAAAACTACCACGCGAGAAGAGGATTATGTTAACCCTACTGCAAATGGGGTACTTAGCTGGAGAAGCATTACATCACGTGTTTCTAACTTAGACACAGGTTTGGAGAATTGGAAACAAAGATTACATGACGTTTCCACAAGGAGGTGCACAAGAATAGACTACATAGTAAGATGGGTAGGTACATAGATACGAGAACCTCCCAGTTTTCACGGGTTAGATGNTGTTTCTAACTTAGACACAGGTTTGGAGAATTGGAAACAAAGATTACATGACGTTTCCACAAGGAGGTGCACAAGAATAGACTACATAGTAAGATGGGTAGGTACATAGATACGAGAACCTCCCAGTTTTCACGGGTTAGATGACTTAGAGTAATTTTTGACAAAATATGAAGAGGAAGTGATAGAGAATCAGAGGCTCTTATCCCTAGATATTTCACTCAAGGCCACACCTGCTAGATGGTGAGGTGCGCACAAAGAAACAATTCGGGACTGGTATCAATGTAAACAACTACTGCACATTAAATTTGGCACAGAGCAGGGGAGAAATAAAATGCAGAGGTATGATGGACCGGGAAAACCAGTGGAACACTTGGAAAAGTGAAAGGCACAATGGAGGATGACATCACAAGAGGAATGGACTCATCACTTTATCCATACATGTGAAGGCGTCTTAGGGAATGTTGGGTATGTGTTATATTATTTGCATGAGTAGTAGTGTTTGTGTTGCGTCAGGCATGTAGGGAGGTTTAAGGGAGAGTGAAGGGGGGAGATATCCCCCCACGCGGGGGTTCAGGGGAAACCCCCCCAATTTTTTTACCTCGAGAAACGTGTCACATTTTTGGGCCTTTTTTTGGCACATGGTTTTTGTCGATGATTTTCTATTTCCAGTTAAGGAATGAGGGTTGTTGACTAATCCAGGAAATTGGGTTAGTGTTTTGGATGCCGTTGGATCATATATTTATATTGTATTGTAAACAATGTAATACTATGAATGAATATAGAATATGCTGGTTTTCTCGGTTTGGGTTTTCAAGGGAAAAATATCTGTGTAATGTTTGTATTTTCCATTGTATATTTTCTGTTCTTTTACTGAAAATATGTTTGCAGTAAATATTGTACAAGGTTAAAATCTACATTTGGTATTAGAACTTTGTTGGCTTTAGGGGGAAGCCTTTGTGGTCAAGGGTTTGGCTCGGGACTGTGATAAACCTTGTTACAGCGGGAGATCCGTGGTATTGATTTTTCAGGTGAAAAAAATGACAAGCAATTTGAAGATGGAGATCGAGAAGTTTAATGGGAAAAGTTTTGAGCTGTGGAAGCTCAAGATGGAAGATCTGTTGGTGGAAAAAGATCAATGGATCACGATAGATCCAGGTACTGCACCTACAAGAAATTTAGTAGATGACTGGAAAAAGTTGGATCGGAAGGAAAATAGCACAATCCGACTGTCTCTCTCATATTCAGTATTACTGATTGTGTCAGAGGAAGCTACAACCAAGGATTTATGGGATAAGTTGGGAAAGTTGTATCAATCTAAGTCCCTAGTAAATAAACTATTCCTAAGAAATAAGTTGTATAACCTGAGGATGAGAGATGGAGAGTCGGTGGAAGAGCATTTGAATGCCTTCAATACTGTGGTAAGTTAATTAGTATCTATTAAGATTAAAATTTCAGATGAAGATAAATGTATCAGTTTATTGTGTTATTTACCAGACTCGTGGGATAGTCTGGTTGTGGCCATAGGTAGTAATACAACTTCCTTGAAGTTTGATGAAGTGGTCTCATCCTTGTTGTCAGAGGAGATGAGACAGAAGAATATGGAAGGACAGATCAAAGATGCATTATTTGCAAGAGGGCGTTCCCAGGAAAGAAACATATATAAGTTCTCAAGTGGGAGATCTAAGTCAAAGGGTAGATCTAAATCTCCCAGAAAGGTTGTAAAGGTATGTTGGAGATGTGGAAAAGAAGGGCACTACAAGAAGCAATGTAGATCCAAAGTTGAGAAAAAGAAGGGATTTGAAGAATCTCCTTCTACAGAAGAAAATACATCCAAGGAAGGAGGGGATGTGCACTTGGCTTCTTCAAGCACACGTGTATATCATGAGGAATGGTTGGTTGACTCAGGTGCATCCTTTCATATGACTCCCCACAGGGAGTGGTTCTGTGAATATGAAAGGTATGATGGAGGTAATGTTTTCCTAGGTGATGAATCGACAACCAAAATCATAAGTCGAGGAAAAGTCAAGTTGAGGATCATAGATGGAAGGATTAGAACACTTCCTGGTGTTTTGCACATCCCAGGTTTGGCCAGAAATTTGATTTTTGTAAGAAAAATGGATGATACAGGTGTAAAAACAATATTCGAAAAGGAAACCTGTAGGATGGTTCGAGGAGCAATGGTGTTGTTGAAGGAGTTTGGTTTGGAACTCTGTATAAGCTACAAGGAATCACTATTAGTGATGGGTGTAATAGTTCCATTGTTCCTGATATTGGAGTTGAAGAAGAAATAAATCCTACAGTCTCTGGAGAAAAGGTTATGTTGTGGCATCAAAGGCTGGGGCATATCGGAGAGAAGGGTCTTTGACTACTACACGGTAAATGTATGGTTGAAGGTATGTATAACTGCTCTATGAATTTTTATTTCTGTGAACATTATGTATATGGGAAGCAGAATTATGGTAAGATTCCATTCTGGTGCAACGAGGACAAAAGGAATTTTACAACTAGTTCACAGTGATGTTTTTGGACCTGTATCGGTCCCATCATTGGAAAAACCTGTGTACTATGTCTCATTTATAGATGACTTCTCGAGGAATACTTGGATATATTTCCTCAGGAAGAAATCTGAAGTCTTTGACAGGTTTAAAGAGTTTAAGGCTCTTGTTGAGAATCAAATAGAGAAAAGAATTAAGGTGCTAAGGACAGATAATGGCGGAGAGTTCTACGAGAATGAATTTGAAGAATTCTATAAGAAGTGTGGTATATCAAGGCAGAAGACTACTCCATATACACCTCAACAGAATGGATGAACATGACGCTGATGGAAAAATCAAGGGGCATGCTCAATGGTGTCAGGTTAGGACAAGAATTCTGGGCAGAGGCAGTGGGTACTGCATGTTACCTGGTTAACAGATCACTCTCATCAACGCTGGATGAGAAGACTCCACAAGAGGTATGAAATGGTAAGAAACCTTCTCTCACACATCTCAAGGTATTTGGATGTGATGCATATGTTCATGTTCCAAAGGAAAACAAGAGTAAGCTAGATAAGAAGGCTGGAAAGTGTATCTTTATTGGATATAAAAATGGTCTCAAAGGTTACAATCTTTGGAACCTAGAAACTAAGAAGGTAGTGTATAGCCGAGATGTGGTATTTAGAGAATTGAAGGATGTTGTGAAACATGAAGTCCTACCAAGTAAGGAAGAACCAGAGAAAATAGAGTTTGATTTAAAGGATGATGAGTTAGACTCTACAGAAGAACATAAATAAGAAGAAGAAGATCCTCATACTCCAGTATTGAGGAGATTGGTTCGAGAAAGAAGGCTACCAGAAAGGTATACTCCATCCGATTTTCGTTCAAATTTTTCTTTGTCTATTACTAATGATGATCCTAGAACTATCAGGGAGGAAATGGATTCAGAGGATGGAAATATTTTGAAAAGGGCCATGGACGAAGAAATGACATCTTTGGATAAGAATGAGGATTGGGATCTAGTGGAGTTGTCAATTGGAAGAAAGTCGATTGGTAGCAAATGGGTATTTAAAAAGAAGTTGAATGCAGAATGAAAAGTGGAGAAATACAAATCTCGGTTAGTAGCAAAGGGTTATTCCCAAGTTGGGGGAATTGATTTTAGTGAGATTTTTTCTCCCATTGCCAAGTTAACCTCTATACGATTTCTATTATCTATTGTTGTTTCATTTGATTTTAATGTAGAACAGATGGATGTGAAGACATCATTCCTACATGGGGATCTAGAAGAAGAAATCTATATGAAGCAACCAAAAGGTTATGCTATGAAGGGAAAGAATGAGATGGTATGCAAGCTGAAAAAGTCCTTGTATGGTTTAAAACAATCACCAAGAATGTGGTATCAAAAATTTGATACTTATATGCTGGGACTTGGATTCACAAGAAACAAAGAGGATCACTGTGTGGATTTTAAATTAATTGGTGATCATTTGATTTATTTGGTATTGTATGTGGATGACATGTTGTTGATAGGAAACAACAAGGAGATTATCTAGGATGTGAAAACTCAGTTGTCCTCTAAATTTGACATGAAGGATCTCGATGCTTCAAATTTCATTTTGGGCATGGAAATTAAAAGAGATCAGAAAAAGAGGAAACTCTGGTTAAATTAGAGAAAATATGTCGAGACAATATTGCAGAGGTTTAATATGCAAGAATGTAAACTGGTCAAGGTTCCTATTCCTGTTGGTGTAAAGTTATATGCGGATAAGTGTCCCAAGACACATGAAGAGGAGGAGGACATGTCTCGTGTTTCATATGTGAGTGCAATTGGCAGTTTGATGTATGTAATGGTCTGTACTACACGGGACATTGCACATGTAGTGGGAGTTTTGAGCAGGTATATGTGAAAACCAGGGAAGGAGCATTGGACAACAATACAAATGGTTTTTAGGTATTTGTGTGGCACTGCTAGCTATGGATTGTGCTACCAAAGAATACTAGTATTGGACGGAGTGGTGGATATACATGGCTTTGTGGATGCAGACTGGGTTGGAGATCTAGATCGTAGGAGATCTACAAGCAGGTATGTGTTTAACCTGTTTGGAGGAGCAATACGTTGGATGAGCAAAAGACAAGTTGTAGTGGCACTTTCAACTACATAAGCTGAATACATGACAATCACTCATGCAAGTAAGGAATCAATATGGTTACAAAGATTGTGTTCAGGTATTGGGCTAGTAAAACAAGCTGTAAGGATAGATTGTAACAGTCAAAGTGCAATTTTCTAGCGAAGAACCCGACTTATCATTCAAAGACAAAGCATATTGATATTCAATATCACTTTTTCAGAGACATGGTTGAAGAAAAGAAAGTATTGATGATGAAGGTGGAAACTTTGAAGAATGTTGCAGATTCATTAACAAAATCTGTGAGCATTGAGAAGTTCTCTCGGTGTAGAGGATCCATGGGAATTGTTGCCCTGGATTGTTTACTATGTAACCCTGTAACCCTCTATATGTAAATAAAACAACAAGTGGGAGAATGTTGGGTATGTATTATATTCTTTGCATGAGTATTATTTTCTGCATTGCACCAGGCGTGCAGGGGGGTTTGAGGGGGGGAATATTTTTTTACCTCGAGAAATATGTCGCATTTTTGGGCGGTTTTTCGGCACATGGTTTTTGCCGATGGTTTTCTATTTTTGGTTAAGTAATTAGGGTTTTTGACTAATCCAGGTCATTGGGTCAGGGTTTTGGATGCTGCTGGCTCCTATATGTATATTGTATTGTAAATAATGTAATACTATGAATGAATATAGAATATGATGGTTTTCCCGGTTTGGGTTTCCAGGGAAAAAATCTCTGTGTAATGTTTGCAATTGCCATTGTATCTTTTCTATTCTTTTACTGAAAATTTGTTTGCAGTAAATATTGTACAAGGTTAAAATCTACAGGGAACTGATATATAGACCAGGAGATGCATAGAGGCACTACATAATGGACATGCTTACATCATAATTTTGTAGTAACCTTCTCATTTGAACATGGGAACCCCAACATTGATTCAACATTGATGAACTAGAGGTTGAAATCATGACAGAATATCAACAACAAAATAGTCAGACAATCAACGAGTTACTTTCATGCTATCATGTGGAAAAAGAAGCACCAGATGAAGATGATATGCGCAACATTAAGATTACATAGATTGAAGGAGAAAGAGAGGTGGAAGGTCCATCTCTGGAGTTAGAAGTATTTGTTGCACCAATCAAAGTGAATAAAGTCAACATTGGGATGAATGAAAATCCTAAAATAGAAAGTATTGGAGACTATTGGGATGAACAAACAATAGAAAGAATAACAAAGTTACTGCGCGAATATAATGACATATTCCCAACGTCCTTCATAGAGATGAAATGCATAGTAGGAGAGCTAGGTGAGATGAAGATACCTCTCAAACCTGACGCTAGAATTGTCAAGAAAAGACCCTACAGTTTGAATCCAGTGTATAAGTAGAAAGTGAAAGTAGAAATTGACAGAATGTTGGAAGCTAGTATCATAAAACTAGTAGAGGAATATGAATGGATCAATCCTATGGTAGTCTAAGAAAAGAAACAATGGGGGATAAGGATTTGTATAGATCTGAGGAAACTTAATGATGTTTGCTTACATGACCCTTTCTCTACCCCTTTTACAGATGAGGTCTTAGAGAATGTGGGAGGCCAGGAAGCATATTCATTTACAGATGGATTCTCAGGTTAACATCAAATCAAAATAGCTCTAGAAGACATGTACAAGACTAATTTTGCAACATAATGGGGATCCTACCAATATACAGTCATGCCATTTGGGCTGAAGAATGCACCATCCGTATTTTCAAGAGTAGTCATAGTTGCATTTAAGGAATTCATACATCAATTTTTAAAAGTATATATGGATGATTGGACTGTATATAGTCTGTTAAAAGATCATGTAGAAGTGTTAAGAATCATGTTGGAAAGATGCAGACAATGTCATATCTCATTGAATTACAAGAAATGCATTTTTGGGACACCTTTTGGAATATTGTTGGGACATATAGTGTGTAAACAAGGGGATCCTGCTAAAATTGCATTCATTGTAAATTTACCACCGCCAAAGTCAGTGCGCAAGTTATGAGAAACACTGGGACATACATGCTATTACAAGAAGTTTATAAAGGGGTATACACATATTACTGCACCAATGGAAAAACTATTGAAGAATGACACCATATTTCAGTGGAATGAGGAATTTCAGTAAGGATTGGAAACTTTAAAACAAAAGATGGTCACAACACCTATCCTAGTATTCCCAAGCTGGGAAAAGACATTTCATGTGCATGCAGATGCATCAGCCATAACAGTTGGAGCAATTCTGGCGCAACCAAGAGAAGGGGACTTAGAACATCGTATATCCTCTGCAAGTAGAAAGTTGTCAGAATCATAGCAAAATTACAACACCACAGAAAAAGAAGGTGTAGCCATGGTATATGCACTTCGGAAATTCAGGCACTATTTACTACGTAAACACTTTAAAATGTTCACAGACCATTCTACCCTCAAATATCTAGTCAACAAGCCAGTGTTGGGGGGGAGGATCTGTAGATGGATATTGTTATTCCAAGAATTTTATTTTAAAGTGATAGTCAAACCAAATAAGTTGAACGCAGGACCTGATCACCTGTCAACGATAACTAATGGAGAAGAACCTACTAACTTGGAAGACAAATTCCCTGATGCACAACTGTTTTCAGTACATGTAGCTGATGAATATTTCACTAATATTATTAAATACTTAAGTACAGGGGTTGCACCACAAGAGTTTAGAACTGTGCATAAGAAAAATGTAGTAGTCAGAGTTGCAGACTATAAACTTATTGCAAGACATTTATACAAAATGGGCGCAAATAACATTTTGAGAAGGTGTGTATTGGAACATGAAAGGCCCAAAATTTTAGTAGAGGCTCAGGAAGGTATAAATGGAGGACACTATGTAGGTAAAGCTACTGCGCATAAGGTATTGCATGCATGCCTATGGTGGACAACAATCAATAAATATGCCAAGGAATATTGCCAAAAATGTGATGTCTGTCAGAGGGTTGGAAAACCCAACAGAAAGGATGAGATGCCTCTAAGACCACAAGTGACTCTGCAGGAATTTGAAAAATGGGCAATAGACTTTGTGGGAATTATTAATCCACCAACAAAAAGGTCAGG